>APFE031145743.1:20407-42907 GCA_000404065.3 Pinus taeda
TTTGCACATTATGGAGATCGAAAAATTGCTCCATCTGTAGTATCCATGTTCCAGGATCCTTGCCATCAAACTTCCTCATATCAATTTTTGGAACATGGTGGGTCTTCAATCCAACAGTAGAGTCTATGAAATCATGATTAACATTTCTTTTGTTCTCATCATGAGTTTCCTTTACTACCCTTTCACCATTAGTAACCATTTCTTGTAGCAACTTATTCAAATTTATCTTGAATTCTTCCATCTCAGCATCCATGCCATTCATCTTAGCTTCCATGCCATCCATCTTAGCTTCCACGCCATTCATCTTGGCTTCAGTTACCTTTTGTGAGAGTAAAATTTTACTTGGTCTTGTAATTTTGATATATCATGTTGCATTTCTTCCTCTTCATCACGATTCATGCTAGAGCTTTCGGGTTTCTTACTAGGTTTTTCCATTTTCTTTCTTCAGGGCATCAATTAATGCTAATAATTCTTCACTATTCCCTTTGAATTCCTTCAAACTAATTTTTCAACCAATCTTATGCAAAAAAAAAAAAAAAAAAAAAAAAAAAAAAAAAAAAAAAAATAAAAAAAAAATAAAAAAAAAAAAAAAAAAAAAAAGAGACTACACACTTTTTTTCACTTTAAAAGAGCTCAATATTGAATCTATTGTATCTCTGTAACTACGGATCTTGAATATATGAAATTTCATCTTGCAGTAGCCCTTTGAGTCCTATTTCTAACCCCACAAGTCTGATCAATATTGGATTCTCTAAGGAAGAGTTATGCCAAATCTCCCACTATGACCCGATTATAGACTAGTTCAGTAGAGCTATCTTATACGAAATGCCACATGTCATTGTTTTGACCTTAGTACCTAAAACTGATATATAGAAAAATACAGGTCGTCCTCTTTTTGAAAACTTTTATGAAATTTCAATCTGATCCTTAGAAAAAAAGTTATGATGATATTCCCCAGGTCACCTATTTGGAATGCAATTCCAGAGTCTACTAAAACCCTAACTTCCTCAGATCATATCTCTGAAACAATAGCGAGAAAAGCTATGAAATTCGTACCTGAAGTTCATAATGATTTCGGTTCAAATGGGTTTTTTCTTTAGATTTTGAAACATTTCAGAGAAAAATTTATAGTGAAAATGCCATGATGACCTATTTGGAGCAGCAAAACCCTAGAATCCAAAGCTATGATACCAAATGTTATGAAACCAACTCACAAAAAGATAAAAAAGATAGATCAACACCTTAGAATTCAACCTCTTCGAGGGGGTAGCCCCCTTTACATTAAACAAATGAAAAATTCTTGGATGATACAAATGACTAAACCTCCCTTCTATATATAGGAGTCTAAGGGCTCACAATATAATCAAGCCGACATAACAATAATAACATAAGGTCACAACAAAAACAATAGTGGGTTTCTATGGGGCACACTAATAACAATATGGGGACAATAGGGGCACAATAATAACAATAAGCACTACAATGACAATAGTAATGGGGGAATCACTAGTATTGTAGGGACCTAACAATCTTCTAAGTGCAAACCCAAGTAAAAATATTTGTGCAAATTCATAGATTAAAAATTCATGTTAATTATCAAGATGTACGACGTAGGTCCATAGCTTTTAAAAAATAAAAATTTCTTCATTACATGATCTATTAGAAGATTAGAAGTTATAGTTATGTGGGTAATATATTATATCATATGTCATTGTACATAGATAATTTAGAAATCAATCTACTGCCATAGACTGAAATGGAGTACAACCCTATTACAAGGCCCATGGTACCAAGTGCAACATCTAGTTTAATCATAGTAATATTCATTGGCTTGTAGAAATCTTCTTCTGGAAAGCAACTAAAAGAGCTTTATTACGCTTTGAATTTCAAATACGTGTTAAAGGATCAAGTGGTGGCTGCAATGAATAACTTAAATTGGGTGATCTCGGAACAAAATAATTTAGCATTGTAGGTTTTAACCCTGTGCAGAAATTACCTGCATACGAATTTAAAACATAGAAAATAAACAATGCAAGAGCATAACACATAAAACACATATACACAGAGATTTTCCCCTGGATCCCAAAACCGGGACTACCATCTTGATTTTTCATTATGTTCCTTTCAATGTTACAATACATATTTATACATGCCGAAGCATCCAATACCATGGACCGAAAACCATCGCGTCCAAAACCATGTTCGAAAAATCATGCACAAAACCATAGGTAGGTCCGCCCAACCTAATATAGGGTCCAAAAACAAATTTTTTCGGGGCGCTGCCCCAGACCCGATAGAGTGGGGTTACCTGCACCGTCAAATCCCCTGTGACCCCCCCCACTACGCAATCAGTGCAACGAAGGGGGGGCTCCGCCCCCCTTCTAACCCCTCGATTAACTACGTGGGCTAGTCGTGGAAAGAGTATAACACAACCCAACATTCTACCACTTGTTGTTTTCTTTCCATAGGGGGCCATAAGAGAGCTCAGTCATTTATCTAGCCCTGCAACGCCCATTGTTTCTCTACACCAAGAGAACTTGTCCGAGCTCACATATTTTGTCAATGCATCTGTAGTATTCTTCAAACTGTCCACCTTTACCAGCAATACCTTTTTGTCTTCTATCATATCCCTTACAAAGTGATACTGAACATCAATCTCTGATCACAATCTCTGCAACCAAACACAATCTCTGCAACCAAACTACTTCCTCGCTTGCATGAGTGGCTACCATGTATTCTGCCTCTATAGTTGATAGTGCCACTGCAGATTGTTTCTTACTCATCCAACTGACTGCACCTCCGAGTAGGTTAAACACATACCCACTTGTAGATCTTCTCTGATCTAGATCTCCAACCTAGTCTGCATCAACAAAGCCACGAATATCCAACACTCTGTCCAATCTTGGTCTTCTTTGGTAGCACAAACCATAATCACTAGTGCCACACAAATACCTGAAAACCCGCTTCACTATTGTCCAGTGATCCTTCCTTCGTTTTGACATAAACCTACACAATACTCCCACTGCATGTGCAATGTGACACAGGGTTATCCCCGCTTACACCCACAGTATGCATGTAAAATGCATAAGCACATTTGTCCCAGGAATTTTAACTCTCTAAGGAGTCAAATCTTCATTTCGAATATGGTTAAGGCCCCATTCATCAGTTCCTTTATATCGGAACTCAATCACCCTGCTTAAACCTTCTATCGGGACTTTAATCAACCCTTAAGCCTTCATATAAGACTTTATTAAAGTCTTTCATTAATCCTTCCTATCGGGTCTTAAAACCTCTTCACAACCTTTATAAAACCCTTTAACTGCATATATATAACCTTTTCCTTCTTTAACCATGGGTTACATATATTAACACGTAAATTCTCCCATCGATGCTACTTTCCTTTATAAAACTTTTACAAAGGAAATAACCACAAAACATTCATAAAATTAACTTTTTTCCACCTTGGTACAACCTCCGCACATATATCGAGGTTTACCTTTTCGCTGATCGAAATCGGGTCTCCTTCGCGGGTTTTGTTAACAAAGTCTTTATCACATTCGATATGCGAACATATAACTTTTCCGGAATACACAGGAAAACATCAAAAACAAAGGAAACCTCGTTTCGAACCCTTGGGCCGGACTTTAAAGTTTATAAGCCCACATTCACAAATATCGTTGGGTTCACACTCTTCCAATCCTTTCCACAACATTGCGCATTCCCTTCACTGATCTTCGATCTCTGATCGGCCTATCGGTGATATCGCGATGTCACATATCAACCCTTCATTATTCCACTGTCACTTTCATTCACCCTTCTCCGATCCGATCAACAACTGACATATTAATTCTCCGTCATTGATCTACATTTAGTAGATCCAACCGTTCATGATGATTTCCGGTAGCCAACAAGTATGGGGTTTAACCACCCGATAAAGCGGTTTCCCCTCACTTCTCCACTATTACGTGTCCTCCGATTAGTGGAATTGGAGCCAAAAGGTAAAAACCGCTTACGGCTTTCCTTCTGCCCAAAATCCACTTAAGATTATAAACTCGCCTTCCTTCATTAAAGTTCGGCGATGCGATATTTCAACATTACCTCATGCAAAATGATCTGGACCATTGATCCATAAGATCCAACAGTTGTTGTGTACTAACACTTCACTTCTCCGTTCGTCCCTTTTTACTTCGTTTTTACACTATTTCTCAGTGTTTGCTGTGGTTACGGACTTTTCCTTCAAGGGTTTGACTTTTCACTCTTCTGCTGCTAAACTCCTCCTGGGCTTGATCTTTGTGAATTCTTCACATCACAGTCTCTACAGAGCTTACTTTGTTCCTCAACTGGATTCAATGACCCATTTATGATTCCTCTGAATCATTCCGCTCCCTCTCCGTGTCCTTCAGAATTCTTCTTGCAACCTTGTTACAGAACCTACGAATTCATAAGTAATTCATTCATGAAATACTCGTTCCACACACTGACACAATCAGGAATAAACCTCTGTATATATAAGTATAAGCAAATGATTACATTTGAGACTCTGTTTCTTGCACATGCCTGATCTTCAACTATCAGTGGCCCCTCCCTTTACTCTGCCCGTAGGCTTACATTTATACCAGAAGGCTCTGTTCAACTAATTTTGGTTCGATTCCTAAATCTACTGAACCGACTCCTAAATCCTCTATGTCCACTTCTAGTTCACTTAATTCCTAATTACTCTCTCTAGTTCCTCGAATCATGGAACTGCTTTAAGAGTTATAATTTACTTTTAACTCTTTGTCTTTATTAACCACTCATGTTATCATTTATCTTGAGAGCATTTACAACATCCTCACATTATCTAATTTAATTCCTATTTTATGCATTCAAAAGCCTAATACATTAATTCATCACTTAGGAATCCAACTTCCTAAAAATACATGACCCCCTATGTCTACTTAATTACAATGATTTTCTCTTGGGTTGAATGCTTCTGCATCAGACTCCTAAGGTAGAAAATATTCATGATCTCCTGATCATGTGTCTTTTGATCTTTGTCTTCCTGGATCCCATACTTTGTTTTGTAATTGTCTGAAAGCTTTGTTCCTTTGCTGCGACTGCACTTTTGTTGTCTTTTGCTCCATCTTCTTCTTCTTGTCAATCAGGTTCAAACTCTGATTGGTCATGCTTCCTGATGCTACCATTTTCCTCCATTTGGACTGCTTCATCATCAATTGCCACATCTCTTCAATATCTGTCTCCAGTACATCCTTGGACTGGTCCATGTTTTGTTTCTTACTTCTGCCTCCTTCTCTTTGTTTCAGGTTGCTGTTGCTGTCCACTAATTGTTTAAACTGCTGCTGGTTACTTTCTCTTTGTAGCTGCTGGTTTACTTTTTCTTCTTCTTTTGCTCTTGTTCCAACTTTTCTTCGCTTACTATGCTTACTGCCTCCCTATCATCCTTACTCTCTTTCATGATTATTTCTATCTGCACTGAATCATGACTTTCCAACATTCTCTCCAACAATTTAGCATCTCTGTTCCATGGATTTAGTTCTTCCACATAATCTTCTTCTTTCATTTTGATTTGGCTGCTCATCTGTGCCAAATTTCTTCCAGCATCTGCAACTAAACCTGCACTCACAAAACACTTGTTAAAATAAAAAACATAAGGCTCCTGTGCCTTATCTCCCTTTGGCAACAATTCAGTTTGATGCTATGTTTCTTTTTCCTCTATCAGCACATCAGTATGCTGTTTTGAATTCTCAAAAGAACTCATGAGACTGCCAACTAGTCTCTCTTCCACATCATCTGCTCTAATGATGTCTTCCTGCTCTTATCCACTGTAGTGAACTCCTTTCTTTATAATCACACTGTCATACTCTGAATTTCTCAGCAAATATTCCAACAATGCAATTTATTTGTGACACTTCATAAGTATTTCATCATCACTTATGTTTCCTGCATATATACACAAATTATTAGTTTGGAAATCATAAGTTTCAACAGTCTCAAATGTTGCTTCACATATCAGCTCTTCAAACTGAATTTCATCTCCTTCTTTCACAAGAACTTGTTCCTGTGTTGTCACATATTCACATATCCATGCATTGTTAAGTTCTTTCTGCTGCAGTAAATCACTGCTTCTCTCATTTAAGAGACATTCTCCATCCTCCTTTACTTCAGAGTTTTTATCTTCTGAAAGACACTCTTTCATACTTTTGACAGATTTAACAGATTACTTATCCTCTGTAAAACACTCCTTTGTTAGTGTTCTTTCTCCCAAGGTTAAATCCATTGCATATGTTTCTCTCTTCTTAACATCTTTCAGTAAATGTCCTTATTTCTTACTGTCTCAACAGTTTCCATGGATATTTCCACTGTGTCTATCATCATAGTGAACTAATGATCCTTTATTATGTTTTCAACTAACATAGTCTCTTCTTCAATTTTGCCTTTAATCTCTTGTTGTTTACCTTCTCCAAGAGCTATCCTTGTCTCACCATCTGCATTAATATTCTCCTTCATTTGTTCTCCATCCACAGACAAACTATCAGTCTTAAAAACATAAGACCCTGTGGTCCCACTTGATGTTTCAGCCATCATATCTCCTTGTTGTTCTAAATCCTTCATGTGATTCAGAAATTCTTCGATGGTCTCCTCTTCAATCTCCTTAAGCCCTTCACTTGGTTGCTTGATATCTTTCCCTAACTGTATATGAGACCTATCTATCTCATCTTCTTCCAGAACAAAATTTAGGTTTTGTTTGCCTTCTTCCTCCTTTACGACAATATCAACAAATTGTCCTTCACCTGTTTCACCTGCAAACATACACAAATTGTCAGATTTAAAACCATGTGACCCTTTGGCCTCACTTGAAGTTTTAGTCTTCAAGTCTTCATCTTCACTTTCTCCCAGAATTTCTCCCTGTTCTAGTTCGCAAATGGACTCTTCCATTTCCAACTCAGCGTCCTTGAGTTTTCCCCTCAACCACCTTACTTGCCTTTGTTGTAGCCTTCTCTGCAATTTATGCCAGTTCATTGACTTCTTCCTCAAGACCCAACCTAGTCTTTGGCTTTTCTCAAGTATTCTCCTTAATGCATCGAGTTGTTCTTTTAACTCTGCAATCTCTTTGTAATTTTCCTCTTGATTCATCCTCTTTCCATTTGCTTTGGCATCCTCTTTCTTCATCTTTCTTCTGTTGTGATCTTCCTTAGAACCTCTACTATGACTATCAGTAGCCATCTTCTTCTTTTCTATCTTCATGAGCTCTTCAATCACTCACTATGAGATGCATTAAAGCCTCTGCAACAACAAGTCCTCCTTGTTGCCTCTTACCTCACCAAGATTTCCTCTGTACTTGGTCTTTTGGCAAGTCCTTGGTTCTCTATCTCTGGAACCTCCTTTACACTTATCTCTGCTCCTTCTAAGCTTCAACTCATTTGCATGATCTGAAAATCACTCGTGAGTGATCTCAGTTAAATAATTAATGAATGAAGGTATTACAGACTCATGTGCTGGTGTGTGTCTAAGTTATCTTAGGGAACGGATCGATCAGATTGCAAAATACACAGACACTGGAAAAATGGAAGATAGTAAGAGAAATACAGTAAGCAATACAAGAACACAACACATTAATAAGGAGTTCACCCTATTCTCCAGGGCTACGTCTCCCGTCCAGCTCTCAGTGGTGGCCTTCTTTTATTGTGTCTTTAAAGCATAGATTTACAATGAGGATCTCACTTGAGTCTCCGGAAATAGAGGATGCTTAGTAGGGTGGTTCTTGGATTCCCCAAGCCACTAGAGTGCACAAACTCTTTCCTTACCAAGTATCGACCTCTCTGGTCTTTAAGGGGATGAGTCCAATGGTGCTCAATTCCTGATAGATATCCTCACCGGGATAGCTTGAACCTCTCAAGCCTGGTTCTGTCTGCTCGATGCTGCCTTAAGTCAGCTCGACTCTATTTTTGTGCTTCTTTCTTCACTGTCTCTTTTGCCTTTTTTGTCACTGTTTTTCTTCTCTGGTTCTTCCTCTCTTTTCTTCCCTTTTGTTCTCTGTTTGTTCATGACTTAAAGCCAATTTGTCTCATGACTGTTCGCTTCCTCTTCCACCCCTTCGGATCACCTGCTGTTGTTCGCTTGGAGTTCCCTGCCCCTGCGTCATCACCAACACAGGGAAGTGGCCACTTGTCCTCTCACGAACTGCGCCAGCTCTTCCTCAACGGTTCAATATTTCGGTTACATTATGAAATGATTCATCCGCAAACTCAACGATGAAATCAGACTTCAAACTTTTATATGTCGCGGCTTAATTTTCCCATCAAATCTGGTTTCCCATCGGGCACAATCTCCACCGTCAGATCTGGAGCCCCAGAGCCTATGGTGTTCGCTCTTTTCGCACGATTGACTTGCTCGACTGTTAGCCCGTGATGAGAGGCAGTTTTCTCTCTCATTCGATGGACAGGCGTCGTGCAATGAATGGAATCGCTCACTCTCTGTCCAAATCCACTTACCGCCCAATGTGCCTCTGATATTCCGCTGGTTTTTGGAGCGGGGGACCCGCCTTTTGCCTTAGCACTTTCCCTACGGTTTCCCGACTTCCCATGCGATCGAGCACTCAGGGATTGTCCTTCTCGAGGGGTTTTGCCCAGCAATGTGCGATTAGCGCTTAAGAAATGGCCTCTGTTTCCCGATCCGGGCTTCCTAACTGCCAATTTTTCCTCCTGCGCAGTCTCCATGGGCCTCAATCAGCGCGCTTTGACCGAGGTCCTCGTTGTTCCTTGCTGGCTGCAAACTGCCACTATCCAGAGGTCTCCCTGATAGCTCTTTGTTCAAAAATTTGAAGTCTATCCTGATTTGATACAGTCATGGCATTTTGATAATTTTTATGGATCCAATTCAGATCATGGCCTTCCCACTGAAAAAGCCTTTGGACCAACAAAAGTTGGTTTTCAAGCATCGACTAAGTGAAGGTACAATTGTCTCACTTGTCCAATCTCTATCCACTTTACACTGCTCGACTTTGAACCCTTGAGCCTAATTCTAAGGTGCTTAACATCTCCCCTGCGCGTCGTCCTCACCTTCCTGTACAGAACTGTGTCTTCCTACAATTCATTAAGATATTCAGGTAACAAGTCATCAATAGAAGGCAATTGAATCCGCTCTTCAAGATCTTCAATTAGTGAAGGTTCAAACAATCTCAAGTAATCTGCATTTACGACTAAGTAGATGTGTATGTAAGCTGGTAGATCAAGGCGAAAAACATTCTCACCAATCTTCTCAAGTATCTTGAAGGGTCCATACCTGATAGGCTTTAGCTTTTTACCTTCACTTTGCATCCTGTCCTTGCTGATATACAGCCAGACTTGGTGACCAACTTGGAAACTATGCTCCATCCAATGCTTGTCATGCCTTGCCTTGTATTTGGCTTGGATCTTTCCAACTATTCTTGTACTGCCTGGTGGATCTCTTGGATTTGTTCAATGAACCTAGTTGTCCTATCCACATCATTGTGTCCCTCAACTGTGGTATCGTTAGCAAAGACAAAATCCAAAGGAGACCTTGGTGTGAAACCAAAACAGGTCTCAAAAGGAGATCTCTGTGTAGAAGAATTTTTTTCTCTGTTGTAAGTATGCTGCACATAACATAAATGTTCATCCCAAAGCTTAGGATGCTTGCTGCAATATCCCCTGAGTAACTGGATCAATGTCCTGTTAACTAATTTTGTTTGGCCATCATTTTGTGGATGAAAAGTTGTGATTTTCTTCAGTTTGGTGTCCATCAGTTCCCACAGAATTGACCAAAACTTCCCCACAAATCAGGTGTCTCGATCAGATACAATGGAAGTGGGTAATCCAAAATGAACCCATACATGTTCAAAAAATAGTTTTGCAGTTTGTTCAGCTGTAATTTGTTTATTACAATGTATCAAAATACACATTTTGTTGAATCTATCCATAACAACATACAGATAATCATGACCTTTCCTAGATTTAGGCAGTCCTCCAACAAAATCCATGGAAACACTTTCCCAAGGGTGAGAAGGAACTGGTAATGGAGTGTACAAGCCTAGTTTTCTATTGCTGGGCTTGCTTTTAGCACACATAGTACACCCTCTTACATATCTAGAAACTGTCTCGTTCATTTTTGGTCAATAACAAAATATTTGCAATTGTGTAACTGTTTTACATACGCCAAAGTGACCTGATATTAGAGAAGTGTGTGCTTCTCGAATTATCTTTACTCTTTCAGTTTGTGGAAAGCATAACTTCCCACAATGGTATAAGAGCTGTTCCTTTACACGATAATCCAATTCTTCTACTCGTTTGCCTTGACTTAAAGTTGCATATACATAGTCTATATCTTGAGCATATTGTTCAATGTAGCTCTCATGTAACACAAAATTATGCTTAAGTATAGTAGATGCATTTATAATGGGTCTAGATAGCATGTATGCAACTTTATTGTGTATGCCCTTTTTATATCTGATGACTAAATGAAACTGTTGTAGAAGACCCATCCATCTATAGTGCCTTGATTGCTGCAACTTAGTTTAGGAGTGTAGATATTGAAGTGGTTGATGATCAGTATGTATTACTATCTCTTTGCCCATTAAGTAATGTTTCCACTTTTTCACACTCTATACTAATGCATACAATTTTTTTATCATATGTAGGATAGTTAACTACTGCAGAATTAAAAGTCTCAGAATGATAACATATGGGTTTATCATGCTATGTCAACACTGCTCCCATGGCATAGTCACTGGCATTAGTTTGGATCTCAAATGGTCTTTGTAGATCTGGCAGTGCTAGTACAGGTGCTATACTAATTTTTTCTTTCAAGGTATCGAAGGCTTTTTGTTGTTTGCCTCCCCACTGAAACACCTTGTTCAATCCTGTCAAAGCATGTAAGGGAGCTGCAGTTGAGGAAAAATTTGAGATGAACTTCCTCCAATATTGTGCTACTCCTAAGAAGCTTCTCACTTCTATAGTAGACTTGGGTTTAGGCCAGTTTACAATGGCTGCCACTTTAGAGGGATCTATTTTCAATTCACCTCCCCCTACTATATGACCCAAATAATTTAGAGAGGTTTTGCCAAATTCACATTTGGAGAGTTTAACATAATTTTTTCTCTTTTAAAAACATCTAATGTCTACTTAACATGCTTTAAATGTTCTTCCCACGTTTTACTAAAACTCAGAATGTCATCCAGATACACAATAACAAAATCATCAAGAAAAGGTTTGAGTACATCATTCATTAATCTCATGAAAGTAGCAGGAGCATTAGTTACGCCAAAAGGCATAACCAGCCACTCATACAATCCCTGCTTTGTTTTGAAAGCAGTCTTCCATGCATCTTGTTCTGCAACTCTGTCCTGATGGTATCCACTATGCAAGTCTAGCTTAGAGAAATAAACAACTTCTTTCAATTGATCTAAAAGATCATCTATTCGAGGAAGGGGAAAATGATTTTTGATTGTTATCTTATTCAGTGCTTGGTAATCAATGCACATTCTCCACGAGCCATCTTTCTTTCTCACCAAAACGATTGGTGACCCACATAGTGATGTGCTAGGTTTGATGAATCCCTTCTCGAGCAACTCCTATACCTGCTTCTTGATTTCTACATTCTCTAAAGTGGAAAACCTGTACATTCCAACGTTAGGCAATGGAGCATCTTGCTGCAAAATAATATCATGCACTATTTCCTTTTTGGGTGGCAGACCTTTAGGTTCTTGAAACAAGATATCATACTCTGAAATAACCTTTTCTAAATCAGCTTGCTGTTTAGCATTACATCCCTCAAATACATTGGTTTTATCAGGTTTCTTTTCCTTTACAACCATCAATATGACTTGTTTGTATGAATTTATCATTCGTTTCATCTGCCCTGAGTTTATGAGAGTATAATTATTCTTGAGCTTATGAGCTCTTACAAAGTATTCAATTCCATCTTTAACAAGTAGATACTTGTTCTTAGCTCTATAGAAAATAGCTTTTTTGTCATACAAGTAAGGACTTTCTAAAACAATTCCACATATCTCCAAAGGAATTATGTCTAACTCAACCTCATCTACAAATGCTGACCCAAAAGAAAACTTGAGTTTGCATTGTCTAGTCACTTGTAGTTGTGCTTTGTCATTCAACCATCTTAATGGGTATGGTTTCTTGTGAGGTGTAGTTAATAATCCCAACTTCTTTACAGTTGCTTCAGAAATCAAATTTACTTGTGAGCCACTATCAAACAAAGTATCAATCTTTTGATGTTTGGAAATAACTCAAATATGGAAAAGCTCATGTCTTTTTCTCCCATTTTCTTCATCAATAGTAGATTGTGCATAATTACTAGTAGATGCTTCAAAATTCTTACCTCTTATACCTGTGGCTACAATGGTTGTTTCATCTCCTAAGTCTGACCCAAATCTTTCTAAATAGCTGCAACAATCTTCTTCTTCTTGCCCTCGAACTTCTTAGGTCTCAGCTCTAGATGCAGAATCCAACAGTGCTCATTATCATGCCCATCCTTTTTACAGTGAGTGCATGAAGCCTTGCTTTTATGTGCAGTGTTAGCCTTCCTTGCTTTCCATTTCTGCTTTCTTTTCTCCTTATTCTTGCTTGCAGTGGGTTGGGATGATCCCCCAACTTTTGGACTTCCATTCTTTCCTCTAACTTCTAGATGAGTTGCTTGTACAGATACCTCATCTATACTAATGGGATTAAACATGAGGATAATGTGCCTCATGTAGCTGTGTAGACCACCAATGTACTTCAACAGAGTCTCAAGTGAGTCTAATGAGATTCCTAGAATCAATGCTCTCTTTCTAAATTCTTGAGTGTACCCTTGCACATTTTGCCCTTTCAACTGTCGAAGAGTTTGCCAGCTCATCATGGCTTGCTACATGTAGGCCAATGGATATAACTACTTTTTGATTGCAGAAACAAATTAACCCAAGATAGAGATAGTCTTACCATGTCTTTGCATGTCAGCTTGGGTCCTACCTTCCCACCAAACCAAGGTAGTGCCTCCAAGGCGTAGGCTTGCCAGCTAAATCTTACTCTTGTCTGAATAGATACTCTGCACTTTGCAATAAACATCAATTTGTCTAATCCAATTGTCCAGCTTTTCTGTATTCAACTCTCCATCATATATAGGTAAATCAAATTTGACATCTAGTTTGATCAAAGATGCCTTCTTTTTGTGTTCAGGGCTATTAGGAGGTGTGAGAAAGCTTTCCTCTTTCCCTTTGCCTTTTGAGTGGTCATGGAAATGTGACTCCTCTTCTCCTTTATCTTGTTTGGAGCCTGATGAATCTTCATCTTTGTGTTTTCTAAAAACCCTATACTTTTCCTCTACCATGGACTTTATGGCTAGGAAACTATCTATGAATTAAGGGTCTAGCCCCATAGAACCTTCCTTTGACATTGTCTTTCGAGGATAGACTCTCCCAAATTTCAGGATTAATTTCTACCGACTCTCCTTCTTCTAATTTGAGCTTTGATCTAGTTAGCATTCAACAGCTAAACCCAACACAAGCTTGTCTAACCTTAACATCCTTGAGCTCTGATACCACTTGATTTGAAAATCACTCATGAGTGATCTTAGTTAAATAATTAATGAATGAAGGTATTACAAACTCATGTGTTGGTGTGTGTTTATGTTATCTTGGGCAACGGATCGATCAGATTGCAAAATACACAGATACTGGAAAAATGGAAGACAATAAGAGAAACACAGTAAGCAATACAAGAACACAACACATTAATAAGGAGTTCACCCTATTCTCCAGGGCTACATCTCCGGTCCAGCTCTCAGTGGTGGCCTTCTTTTATTGTGCCTTTAAAGCAGAGATTTACAATGAGGAGCTCACTTGAGTCTTCGGAAACAGAGGATGCTTAGTAGGGTGGTTCTTGGATTCCCCAAGCCACTAGAGTGCATAGACTCTTTCCTTACCAAGTATCGACCTCTCTGGTCTTTAATGGGATGAGTCCAATGGTGCTCAATTCCCGATAGATATCCTCACCGGGATGGCTTGAACCTCTCAAGCCTAGTTCTGTCTGCTCGATGCTGCCTTAAGTTAGCGTGGCTCTCTATTTTCTGCTTCTTGCTTCACTGTCTCTTTCACCTTTTCTGTCACTGTTTTTCTTCTCTGGTTCTTCCTCTCTTTTCTTCCCTTCTGTTCTCTGTTTGTTCATGTCTTACAGCCAATTTGTCTCATGATTGTTCGCTTCTTCTTCCGCCCTTTCAGATCGCCTATTGCTATTCGGTTGGAGTTCCCTGCCTTTGCGTCATCACCAACATCCCACAGGGAAGTGGCCACTTGTCCTCTCACAAACTGTGCTAGCTCTTCCTCAACGGTTTAGTATTTCGGTTACGTTGTGAAATGATTCATCCGCCAACTTAGAGGTCAAATCGGATTTCAGACTTCTATATGCTGCGACTTAATTCCCCTATCAAATTTGGTTTCCCATCGGGCGCAATCTCCGCCGTCAAATCTGGAGCCCCCAGATCCTACGGTGTTCGCTCTTTTTGCGCAATTGACTTGCTCAACCGTTAGCCCGCAATGAGAGGTGGTTTTCTCTCTCATCTGCCGGACACGCGTCGTGCAATGAATAGAATCGCTTGTTCTCTGCCCAAATCTACTTACCGCCCAATGTGCCTTCGATATTCTGCCGGTTTTTGGAGCACAGGACCCGCCTTTTGCCTTAGCGTTTTCCCTACGGTTTCCTGGCTTCCCATGCGATCGAGTGCTCGGGGCTTTTCCTTATCGAGGGGTTTTGCCCAGCAATGCGCGAATCACGCATCAGAAATGGCCTCCGTTTCCCGATCTGGGCTTCCTAACTGCCAGTTTTACCTCCTGCACAGTCTCCATGGGCCTCGGTCAATGGGCTTTGACCAAGGTCCTCGTCGTTCCTTGTTGGCTACAAACTGCCACTGTCCAGAGGTATCCCTGATAGCTCTTTGTTCATAAATTCGAAGTCTGTCCTGATTTGATACAGTCATGGCATTTTGATAATTTTCATGGATTCAATTCGGATCACTATACTTCTCAAGAACACAAATATCCTCTTGTATTTCAATCACCACGAAATACTTGGTTCTGACCACCTCTTCTTTGACTTAGAAAGTCTTACCAGCTTCCTTCATTCCTTAGCAATTCTACCCACATCCTCTGTGGAATTGCCTTTGTGATATGCAACAGTGCCTCTGCAGTAACAAGTCTCCTTCTTGCTACATATGCCTCACTAAGATTCTCTCCTTTTAGCTCAGTCTTTTAGCATCTCTCTAGTTCTTTCCTTTGGAACCAATTGAGCGCTCCTTGCTCTAGATTGCTGCAACCTTCACACCTTCTTATGCTGTTACCTGCATATCAATGTTACTCAAGCCAAAGATCATTCCCAAGCTTTCAAAAGCTTGCTTCTCAGTTTCCTTTTGAGAATACTCTTATCCTCTTTGTCCAACCTTCAATTGGATTCTTCAGGTTCACATTTGAGTGAATCTCCACTTTCCTCAAGGAACAACATCACGATGTTTTCCTTATGCTGCTACATGTGCATTATTGTAAAAACACACATTCTCAAATCAAAACATAACATATCACCTCACCTTCAAGATCTTAGCATGATCTTGTTTCACCATTCCACCTGTACTTTGAATGGATTGTCCTTTGTTTCTTGCATTTGCAAGTTCTGCTACACATCACCTCTGTGTGCTTACTATTTGTCAAATTAGAATCTGATCCCTCCTAGCCTACATAAACATCTTAAACACATAACTCTGTTCTCAATTCTTTCAAAGAAATGTTCACATAGAATTCCTTTGTTCTATTTTAACATCAACTGTTTCAATTAAAATTGAGCTCTGATACCAAATGATGCAGGGTTACTCCCGCTTACACCCACAGTATGCATGTAAAATGCATAAGCACATTTGTCCAAGGAATTTTAACTCTCTAAGGAGTCAAATATGCATTCAAAATATGGTTAAGGCCCCACTCATCAGTTCCTTTATATTAAAACTGAATCACCTCGCTTAAACCTTCTATCCAGACTTTAATCAAACCTTGAGCCTTCATATAAGACTCTATTAAAGTCTTTCATTAAGCCTTCCTATGGGGACTTAAAACCTCTTCACAATCTTTATAAAACCCTTTAACTGCATATATATAACCTTTTCCTTCTTTAACCATTGGTTACATATATTAACATGTAAATTCTCCCATCGGCACTACTTTCCTTCATAAATCTTTTACAAAGGAAATAACCACAAAACATTCATAAACTTACCTTTCTTTTTGCCTTGGTACCGCCTTCGCACATATATCGAGATTTACCTTTTCGCTGATCGAAATCGGGTCTCCTTCGTGGGTTTTGTTAACAAAGTCTTTATCGCATCTGATATGCGAACATATAACTTTTCCGAAATACACAGGAAAACAACAGAAACAAAGGAAACCCCGCTTCGAACGCTTGGGCCGGACTTCAAAGTTTATAATCCCACGTTCACAAATATCGTCGGGTCTTCACTCTTCCAATCCTTTCCACAGCACTGCGCCGTCCCTTCACCAATCTTTGATCTCTGATCGGCCTATCAGCGATATCGCGATGTCGCATATCGACCCTTCATTATTCCACTGTCGCTTTCATTCACCCTTTTCCGATCTGACCAACAATTGGCATATTGATTCTCCGTCTTTGATCTACATTTAGTAGATCCAACGGTTCATGATGATTTTGGGTAGCCAACAAGTATGGGCTTTAACTGCCCGATAAAGCAGTTTCCACTCACTCCTCCACTGTTACGTGTCCTCTGATTAGTGGAATCGGAGCCAAATGGTAAAAACCGCCTTCCTTCATTAAATTTCACCGATGCGATATTTCAACATTACCTCATGTGAAATGATCTGGAGCTGTGATCTATAAGATCCAACAACTGCTGTGTAATAACACTTCACTTCTTCATTCGTCCCTTTTTACTTGGTTTTTACGCTATTCTTAGTGTTTGCTGTGGTTATGGACTTTTCCTTCAAGGGTTCGACTTTTCACTCTTCCACTGCTCAACTCCTCCTGGGCTTGATCTTTGCGAATTCTTCACATCACAGTCTCTACAGAGCTTACTTTGTTCCTCAACTGGATTCAATGACCCATTTATGATTCCTCTGAATCATTCCACTCCCTCTTCGTGTCCTTCAGAATTATGCCTGTAGCCCTCTTACAGAACCTACGAATTCACAAGTAATTCATTCATGAAATACTCGTTCCACACAATGACATAGTCAGGAATAAACCTCTGTATATATAAGTATAAGCAAATGATTACATTCGAGACTCTGTGTCTCACACAGGCCTGATCTTCAACTATCAGTGGCCCCTCTCTTTACTCTGCCCATAGGCTTACATTTATCCCAGAAAGCTCTGTTGAGCTAATTTTAGTTCGATTCCTAAATCTACTAAACTGAATCCTAAATCCTCTATGTCCACTTCTACTTCAATTAATTCCTAAGTACTCTCTCTAGTTCCTCGAATCATGAAACTGCTTTAAGAGTTATAATTGACTTTTAACTCTGTCTTTATTAACCACTCATGTTCTCATTTATTCGAGAGCATTTACAACATCCTCACATTATCTAATTTAATTCCTATTCTATGCATTCAAAAGCCTAATATTACATTAATTCATCACTTAGGAATCAACCTTCCTAAAAATACATGACCCCCTATGTCTACTTAATTACAATGATTTTCTCTTGGGTAGAATGCTCTTGCATCACAATGTCTGGTCTAATACAAATCATCACATACATCAGACTACCGACTGCACTTGCATATGGAACACAAGACATTTCCTCTTCCTTTTCTTGTGTCTTGGGACACTGTTCAACAGATAACTTTACACCAACAAGAATAGGAACCTTCACCGGTTTACTATCCTGCATATTAAACCTCTGCAATATTGTCTCGACATACTTCCTCTGGTTTAACCAGAGCTTCCTCTTTGTCTGATCTCTTTTAATTTCCATGACCAAAATGTAGTTTGCAGCACCAAGATTTTTCATGTTGAATTTGGAGGAAAAATGGGTCTTCGAATCCTGGATAATTTCTTTGTCATTTCCAACCAACAACATATCACCCACATACAAGACCAGATAAATAACATGGTCACCAATTAATTTAAAATACACACAGTGATCCACTTTGCTTCTGGTGAAGCCAAGTCCTCGTATAAATATATCAAATTTTTGATACCACATCCTTCGTGATTGTTTTAATCCATATAGAGACTTCTTTAACTTGCATACCAGTTCTTTCTTACACTTCACCGCAAAGCCTTTAGGTTGCTTCATGTATATCTCCTCTTCCAGATCCCCATGAATAAATGTTGTCTTCACATCCATCTGTTCTACCTCAAAATCAAAAGCAACAACAATAGATAAAAGTAATCTAATAGACGTTACCTTGGCAACACGAGAAAAAATATCACCAAAATCAATTCCCGACACTTGGGAATAACCTTTTTCTACTAACCGAGCTTTGTATTTCTCCACCTTTCCTTTTGCATTTGTCTTCTTCTTGAACACCTATTTGCTGCTAATGGGTTTCCTTCCAGCCGGCAACTCCACCAGATCCCAAGCCTCACTTCTGTGCAAAGATGCCATTTCATCAACCATGGCCTCTTTCCAGAGTTTTTCATCCTCTAAATCTACTGCTTCCTTCACAGTTTTGGGATCATCATCAGTAATAGATAAAGCAAAATTTGAATAGAAAGCAGATGGACTATACCTTTCTGGCTACCTTCTTTCTTGAACTGATCTTCTCACACCTGGAGTTTGTGGCTCTTCATCTTCTGATTCCTCCTCTGCTACAGAGTCTGATTCTTCCTCCTTTAGTTCAAACTCTATCTTCACAGGTTCCTTTGGTTGGACTTCATGTTTGATAACATCTTTCACCCTCTCTGAACACCGCATCTCGACTGTACACAACCTTTCGTGTGACTGGGTTCCAAAGCTTATAACCCTTTAAACCATCCTTATACCCAATAAAGATGCACTTTTCAGATTTACTATCCAACTTGGTTCGTTTCTCCTTTGGAACATGTACATATGCATCACATCCAAATACCCTCAGATGTGAAAGAGAGGTTTCTTACCAGTCCATACTTCTTGTGAAGTCTTATCCTCCAACGCTGATGAAGGTGACCTGTTGACCAAGTAACATGCAGTATCCACCGCCTCTGCCCAGAATTCCTGTCCTAACCCGGCACCACTGAGCATGCTTCTTGCCCTTTCAATCAACGTCTTGTTCATTCTTTCTGCGACTCCATTTTGCTGAGGTGTATATGGAGTAGTCTTCTGCCGTGCTATACCACACTTCTTACAGAATTCTCCAAATTCCTTGCTGCAGAATTCTCCACCATTATCTGTCCTCAGTACCTTTATCTTCTTCTCTGTCTGATTTTCCACCAAAGCCATAAATTCTTTAAACCTGTCAAAGACTTCAAATTTCTTCTTAAGGAAATATATCCATGTATTCCTTGAGAAGTCATCTATAAATGATACATAGTACACAGACTTACCCAGTGATGGAACTTTCACAGGTCCAAACACATCACTGTGCACAAGCTCTAATATTTGTTTCGTCCTCTTACCACCAGAGGGGAAACTCACCCGATTCTGCTTCCCATATACACAATTTTCACATAAATCAAAATCCAGAGAGCTATTACTCGTACCTTCTACCATACCTTTACCATGAAGTATTCAAAGGCCCTTCTCTCCAATATGTCCAAGCCTTTGATGCCACAACATGGTCTTCTCTTTAGAGACCACTAGATTTTCTGCTCCACTTTCAGGAACCACAGAACTGTTGCATCCATCAACAACAGTGCTACCTTGCAGCTTGTACAGAGTTCCAATTCAAACTCCTTGAATCAATACCAGTGCCCCTCGAACCATCTTGTAGGTATCCTTTTCGAACGTTGTTTTTACACCTGCATCATCCAACTTGCTTACAAAAATTAGATTTCTGGTTAATGCAGGAATATGCAGAACACCCAGAAGTGTTATAAACCTTCCACCTTGCAACTTCAACTTTACTTTTCGGAAACCAACGATTCTAGCCTTCCTGTCATCCCCCGAGAAGACATCACCACCATCATATTTCTCATACTCGCAGAACCACTCTCTATGGGGGGTGAAGTGAAAGGATGCACCTTAGTCAATCAACCATGTCTCATGATCTACATGTGTACTTGAAGAAGCCAAGTACACATCCCCACCTTCATCTGAGGTGGTTTTCGCCTCTGCAGAAGGAGCATCATCATATTCTTTTCCTTTATCATGAGTTTTAGATTAACCCTATACATAAATTACCTGCATATGAATTCTAAAACACAGAAAATAAACAATGCGAGAGCATAACACATAAAACACATATGCATAGAGATTTTCCCCTGGATCCCAAAGCCGGAACTACCAGCTTGATTTTTCATTATGTTCCTTTCAATGTTACAATACATATTTATACATGCCGAAGCATCCAATACCATGGACTGAAAACCATCGTGTCCAAAACCATGGACTGAAAACCATCGCGTCCAAACCCATGTTCGATAAATCATGCACAAAACCATAGGTAGGTCAACCCAACCTAATATAGGGTCCAAAAACAAAATTTTCCGGGGCACTACCTCAGACCCCATAGAGTGGGTTTACCTGCACCCCTCAAACCCCCTTGTGACTCCCCCCGCTACGCAATCGGTGCAACGAAAGGGGGGCTCTGCCCCCCTTCTAAACCCTCGGTTAACTATGTGGGCTAGTCGTGGAAAGAATATAACACAACCCAACAAGTATTTCCAAGACAAAATAACATTATTGATGTATCTTTGAATTCCTTGAAAATAGAGCAATTTAATGTATTGAAATGATGTTAGGAGATTAGTAAAGAGGATCAAATTAAGTGATGTTATGGCCATACCATTGTATTCATTGATGCTTCGAACGAAGAGACTTGGAAACACCAAGAAAATCGAGTGCCCTCCAAGCATTGGTCATCCGAGACAATGTAGTCCTTGTGGTTTGTAGAGAGTCTTCTCACTCTAACATTGCGCTCTTGAAACCAACTCTACACAAGGTCATTACAAATGTAAAAAATCAGCAAGACACAAATTTGGTAGTAAATATGACCAAAGTAAGAACTAGTTCAAATAATTTTCACAATCTTGCTTTTGAAACCAACATTCTAATCTCCTTAGCATTATGATCAACTATTAATGTTCTTCCCAGGTCAGCGAACTCAGCACCACCTTGGCATCAAAAGTGTAATTGCATAAAAGGAATGTCGGTCTCATGCTAATAGGTCTCCTACAATGAATGTGCAAGAACCTACTACATAGACCATTTTTCTCTTCGCTTAGCTACCCAAGGTTTATTTCCCTTTCCAGATATCAATAATTCTTTTCCAAGAAAATATAAAATAAGAATAATATTTTACTACATTCTAAAAGGTGAAGATGTTGAAATCATGCCACAAAGTGAAAGGAAATCAAATATATTTCCTCAAACCACCAAATATATAAAAAAACAATAATAATTATAAAAATAAAACTAGATCTATCGATCTATGCATGAAATGAGTCAAGGGACTAAAAGAATCTGACCAAAACAAACCAAAAATTTCAAACTTGACAAAATCTTCTAAACAAGCAACAAACAAACAACGAAAATTTTCTAAGATATCAGAGCTAGACATCAACACAATTTCATGTACTTGAATAAGCCCATTGTTGCTTAGCATTAGACTTCTTAAATTAGTTATTTATCATTTAATACTAAGACACTATCTATCTGAAAAGAAATAGGTCCCAACTTCATCAAATCTAACTTCATTTCCAATCGAAGATCAAATCCAAAGGACACTAACTCGTTACTCTAGCACGGTGCTAAAGTTAAATACATAAAACAACAAAAAATAAAGATATGATAAAAAATAGACCTGCAAGATTGTATTGGTCGAGTGTGACAGGGACACCAATAATTGAGACTAGAGAGATTTATAGAATGTGGTAGTTACTAGTGTGTGTCTATTGTGCGATTAGTGGTATGGTGGAGAGACCTACCAAGAAGGGACGTTGGTCTCGGGAAAGTATAGTAGGGAGATCCATAGAGCATTTATGTAAAATGAAGATGAGAAGTGTTGTCTTCGAGTTGGGTTATGTTATGGTAGAATTTTGTTGGTGATAATAGGTAAAAATTAAATTCGGGGCATGAGTTGGACTGACTCATGTTATTTCATCCCTTAATGGTTCTAACGACATGTGGGGAACCGAACAACTTAGTACCTGAAAGACTTGGAAGCATGGTTGACAAATGACTGACAAAACTATACAAAAGAATGTCGGTCTCATGTCAATAGGTCTCCTATGGTGAATGCTCAGAAACCTGGTACATAAACCATTTTTCTCTTCGCTTATCTACCCATGGCTCATTTCCCTTTCCAAATATCAATAATTATTTTCCAAGAA
>APFE031145743.1:47907-132897 GCA_000404065.3 Pinus taeda
TTCCAAGGCAATATTACAGTTTGCTTTGAGTTCGGATGACAACATGGACTAGGAGAGACTCTCCTAGGTGAACTGAAGCCCTTGAAGGGCTTAGCTATCTAACAACTTGAATGCAACATGGTGATGGATGCAGCATGGTGATGGATGCAACATGGTGATGGAATTACCTTGGAGAATCAGTTGAAGTATGAGGACTGATAAGTGTGCCTTCACCTAAGTTCAGATTTGCAGTCCTTGTCATCAGAACTATCCTGTCATCTTCATGATGAAAGATCTATGATGTCTGATCTCTTATTTTGGCAAGTCAAAGTGTTGAATTCAAATGCATTTGTACTATGTCTCTCTGTTGAACTATTGAAGAATATAAGAAGAATTGATAAAGGGTTTCCCCACATTGGCGTTTTTCCTTGGTTGGCGCCACATCTTGTGTCCTCTTGTCTTGGCTTATCTTTTGATGTTTATGTTTATGTTCTATTTTCACTTTACTATCATGCTGATGTGATTGCTAATCTGAATATTGTCATTGAGCTAATGTGAAAAATCGAAGTAAATTTCTCTAAGCATAGAACATACCAAAATTAAGGCCACCCCACAACTTGCTGTGATATTTTCCTGAAACTCTCAAACCTCCAAATTTGATAAGGAGAAGTCAGAGTGAAGCCTATATCATGATTATATATGGTTGGTACTCATCAACAGATTGTGAACTATATTATAATATCAACTTCACCTTCTCAAATGTCTAGATTTCAGAAATTGATTTGAGGTACAAGTCATTAACTAGTTCCACATCTCATAATTTTTTAAGCACAATTTTGTCTGTTAGAAATTTTGTTTGGAGGTTTTCTATGTGCAATTATGTTTCACAACAGTCAGAGGATGGCCAGATAAGGGACAACAGAACAGGTTTTAGGGGATTCCTGGAGAGACCCTCACAATTTTAGGTGGCAGTGCAAGGGATGGCAAAGTATGGGACACAAGGGACCCCTTCAGACCCCCTTTTCTGAATATAGAAACAATATTGGAAACAGTAAAATAATCTTAAAAATTACAAATGTGGCCTTTCTCCTTTGGATTCTCAATTGTTGACGATAATATCTCTTTGCACCACTATCAAGGTGTGATTGGTTTCATGTTGCGCCATTAATAAGGTTTTATTAATTTCTTACTACACCAGTTGTCGCATGTGACTACCCCTAGATCCTTTTAGAGTCAACCAGTTTCGAGGATATCAATATTGTGTGTTGGATACTCTACATCATGAACTTGGAAACTTTTATTAGAATTAAATTCCACTAAGTTGTAGGTGCATAGAGACATGCCTTAGCCTCCTCTATCAAATTATATAAGGAAGGCATACCAAGGGAGAAAGGAGGAATTTTTTAAGATAAACTTGTGTTTGGCATCCCGAGGGAGAAATGAGGAAAATTTTATGATAAACGTATGTTTGCTACAATTGAAAGAAGCTCTTCTAAACTAGCCTTCATCGATCAAAGTGTTCATGCTTGTGTGAGAGTCAAGGAGGAGTTGGAGCAAGGGATTAAGAGGAACCTTCAACTAGGAACTCAAGGTAAAAGCTTGGTGGTTGTAATGTTTCTCATTTATGAATATAGGTCTATATTATTTCCCCCTCCGTTATCATTTGTGCTTAGTACTGTATGAAATTCATTGGTATATATGATCTTCGTTGAGTAGATTTGGTTAGATCTAGGGGTATTTGACATTCCTCTTGCTTAAGAAGGTTTCAGGTTGGTCTTTTTGTCTTATTATGTGTAGGAAGTAGGTGCTAGTAGTCGGAGTTGAATCTCTAGAGCTACATACACTAGGATTATACATGGGAAACCATCAGGTGAAAGGTATGCGCCATGTTCCTGTTTATCATAGCTTATGTTAGGATCAATTAGAAGTCTCATTAGAGATCCTAGTTCATGGAGTTGCATATCAACTATTAGGCATATTAACAATGTTCCATGTAGATGTGCCCCTTGCATTTCCCGCGCTCTAGGGGCAGGGGGAACCTAGAGAAATGCTTCTCCATGTCACAACTTTGGGGAAAACTCGAGAAAATGCATCAAGAAACATTTCCCTAGTGTGTGGGACATGTTTCCACAAAATGTGGGCATATAGGTGCTCCCCCTAGTAGCAGGGGATTGCCTGGTCACCCCTAGCCTTGATCTTTTTGTCCAACAACCCTTTAAGATAGAACAAAGATAGGGGATAGAACTTTGAGGAGTTTGTGACTTTGGAAATTAATGGTAACCTTGGTAATTAATGGTAATATTAAAAGTGATAACTTTGAGAATGCTACTAGAGACTCTATCAATAGGTGGTGTCCTATAACCTTGTCGAGTGTCACCTATAAAATTACCGCTTAGGCTATGGCATTGCACATAAGAGATGATGCTAAGAAGATTGTGTGTGAGGAGAAAATTAGCTTTGTACAAGGGTGCTTTACTCTAGATAATGCGATCTTGGCTTGAGACGATATGCAATGGGCCAAGGAGATTAGCTAGCAAGCTCTCTTTCTAAAGGTTGACCTCGACAAAACCTATGATCGAATTTATGAGACATTCATTACTGGTATGTTGATATGGCTAGGCTTTGCTTCACAATGTGTAGAGATGGTCAGTACCCTATTTTTTAATGCCTCAACATTTGTTTCAACAAATAAGGTATTGTCTCCCCATATTCATCTCTTCAAGGAAAGAATGCTCCTTGCCACCCAGTCATTTATGTGTTGACAACAAAAGCCCTTGGTTGTTTGTTGTTATCGACCTATTTACAAAGACGATTATGGGGAGTATCTCTCCAAATAATCCTGAGATGGTGAACAATCAATAGATGATTCGCTCCCTGTGAAAATGGTTGTCTCCAACCTTTAAAAATTACATACCTACACCATGCTTCTGCAACTTTGATTGAAAATTGAAACAACAAGACAAGAGAAAAACAACAAGAGCCCAATGTAAGCAAGCTGAATGACTACATCCAAATGTTGTGGAAAAGTAATAAAAACTATAGCTTCAGGACTCTGTACTGCACTCAAAAATCTAATTTAGCATAAGAGTGAGGAGATATGTACCATGGAAAATTTAGTGGTTGCTTCACAAATTCAAATGGGCTTGTTTGTTTGTATTCAAGGTGGTTTTGTAGTCACAGAAAACTAGAGAGCATGATTTATTCCTGCAACACATTTTGGGAGGCACTATAATTTTTTTTTTGGGATTCTTTCTTATTCAATTGAAGACTATGTCATGACAAGGCTCAGCTGAGAGGGCAATTAATTCCATGGATGTTATAGTGATTTGGCTAGAGGCTGGGAAGGTCTGGGAGACAATGGAAGTGAAAACACATTTTTTATTAATACCTCAAATGTGACCAAGCTTAAAAATAAAGATGGTTCTGGTGCATAAGGACAAGAAAAACAAGAAAAGAAGCAACAACAAAAAATTGAGACATCATGCACCTCTAGAAAGCAGTTCTACGCTGCATCACATATATTGTAGCTATTGCAAAACTCTCATATATGCTTGAACATGAGAGGAACACAACCACAACATTATTTTATTTATTATTTTCCTCCATGAATTTCATGTCAAGTAAAATCATCACTTTCTTATGTTATTTGAGCATTATATGGAAGGCTTCATGTAGTTGTTTCACAAGGTACCAAAATTTCTTTTCAAGAGACAATTGTTCAACAAACCTTGATTAATGAATCCTATTGGATCCTGTTACAACTAATACTTGAATATATCATTCCATAAATTCTCCTCCTAGATTGTAAATTCATCATATATTTTCCTAGGACAAGAACCAGTGAGTGATTCTGTAAGAAAGGTATTTGAGATGCTAGTTGGAGTGTCTAGAAAGTTTCAGGTATTGGAAGGGTGCTTCCACAATTGAAACAAGGTGGATAGGGATGCTTGATCTATTGGAAGACTACTTGAAATTATTAGAATTTACATATTGTCAAATGGATGGGAGCACTTCAACATTAGAAAAGCGACATTGGATAAAGAACTTCAATAGCCCATATAACAAAATTTTTATTTTTCTTATTTCAACTCAAGCAGGTCGAGTTGGAACCAATTTTGCAATTGTAAATATAGTTATCATATATGATTTGTATTTTAGTATGGTCTGAATCATGATCTCATAGGATAGGCCAAGGCAAACCAGTGATTGTATATCAGTTGATAATAAGGTGTTTTATTGAGGAGAGAATATTGCAGCAGTAAGGAACAAAGTTGGATTTGGAGAATCTAGTGATAAATATTTGTAAAAATGAAAGTTTAAATAATTATCTAAAAAAAAAAAACCTGTGTTTGTAGAGACTGCCACAATACCACCATTTGCATCTCCATAATTGTCAAGTGAAAATTTATTGTGAGGTATTATGTCCTTGTGCAATTACTAATAATGGTAGACCATGTAGAAATGTTCATGTTGTGAGCAGAGTTCATTATACAAAGATAAATGGTTCAATATTTTTGGTAATACAAAACCCCAACTAGGTTTCATTGGTTTACTCTGTTAACCAAACCAGGTTTCATTAGTCTATGAAGTACATATGACATTCTAACATGGAAAATTTTAGCGGCTAATATTCACAAGTGGGCTAATTTTCCATGGTTTTTCCAAAAAAAAAAGGTTCACCAATTTCTATTTATTTATTTTTATTTTTATTTTATTTATTTATTTATTATTTCTAAAAGTGATTTTCATAAATTTTATAGTATAAAATTATGTTATCCTAAAAATCGCCAAAATTTTATAAAGACTATATAAAGTCATTAGAAATTTTGATATATTTAAAAAAAATATCACCAAAAGTTTTACAGTTTACGTATTAGGGACTCGTAATATTTGCCAAGGTTTCTAAACTTTAAGATAAATTTCCATCCTTAAAATTTTCCCTGCATTCTAATAGCTCAATGCGGTGTTTGTACTACTTATTCCTTCTACTCAAGGAAAAAGGTCTACTATTTGACAATCGAATCAAAGGGAAGCTAGGGAAAATAGAAATTGCATGGTTAGGCCCATATGTGATCGAAGACATATTTCCTTTGGGAGCAATCTATATGAGGGCACTCAAAAGGGAATTTTTTTGTTCCTATCACCTATGTAGCCCAACTTAAAAGAAATAATCCATGACCCTTAGTAGGTTTACTAGTAAAACACCCTTGAGGCACTACTAACCATGGGCAAAGATGAAATCCACTTCATTGTGGTCTAATTCCTCAACTCTTGTATATTAGTTTCATTTTATTTTTAAGAAAAAGAATTGAAGTCATAGAATCGACAATAAATAGGTTCGTTTCAAAATATGGTATAGTAACTAATTTCCCTAGCAATAAGTACCATCATTCAACATTCTATAGTAGAAACAAAGTATGGAAAAACAGTAAAAACCTACATAGATCCATGGATCAAAAGATGCAAAGAATTCTAAATTTTCTTAGATTTCTTAATCTCCACTACTTCAAAACGAAGAAGGAAGGACAGGGGAGATGTTGGAGAGGCTAGTAGTCCTAGTCAACTAGACTTGACAAGTCAAGATAGTCAACTAGACTTTGTAGTTTAAGTCAAGATGTAAGTCAAGATGAATTCCCTGTTGGGTCAATTGACTAAGTTAGTTTAGATAGTTAATCCTTTGTAACTCTCATAGTCTATTATAGATATGTATGTATCCAGATTATGAAGAGTGTAATGATTGTTGTGGACTAATATACAGGCGCTTTCGTCGAGCTACCACTACTACCTTTTCTCTTCTATTCTATCTTCTATGTGTGTTGTGTGTATCTCTTTATACAAATTTTTCTTGGTGTATGGATATGTTGGTAACACATTTATATAGTTCCCTAGATTACAACGGGGATACTTGCATCATTTTCTATCCATTCTCCCTAATCTGGAAACAATGAATGTCAATGTCCAATACCTAGTTTTTGCTACTATGGTGGATTGTTCACAATTTCTTAACTCAATACATAATGTATATTTTGAATGGGATTTGGATGTGGATTGTGAGCACTAAGTGCACGTTGTCTAATTAAACAAGCAGTAGAAGGAAGGATGCATTTCTTTTTTATTCCGAGTTAAGAATCCTTGTTCCAGGGTGGAGGAGCATTCTCTAAGGTTCAAACTTCTCTCAGTTTTACCTCAGATCTGGTGTGGGTCATAAACTGAGGCCTAGACTCTTCAAGGACTGATTTTCTTAAGACTCTTCACTTGGAATATACATGAATTGGACAATAGGAAGGATCGTGAAAGGATTATAAGTCAAATTGAATTAGCTACCTTCGGGGATTTGAACCTGTCAGATAACTGAAAAGAAGAATTAAGATGATCTCATTCGTTGTGATAATTTGCCTTTGCACTGTTACGGATTATTTTCTTACATTTTAATGTTGCCAATGACAGAAATAATTTCAGTCTAGAATTCGGATTTGCTAAAGCATTCTCCTCAGCCTATTAGATTTGAGGGTCCTAGACTTCGGAAAATTGTCATGCATTTCGAGTTCCCCAAGAAGGATTCATCCCACTGGTTGGGACAGATTTCTGTGTAGTCCCGAGCAAGAAATATTTTGAGATTGGTTGTTTAAAGGTTCAAAGATTCTTGTGGAATATTTTCGGCCATAGAATAGAGTAAGAAAATGTTAAGCTTTTGATGATATCCATTCAGAGACTGAAGTCATCAATACACATTAAAAGTTGCAAACCCAAATTAATTAAGCAAGGAGGCATCCTGTACTCCATTGTGAAAGTCATTTATAGCAACAAAAGAAAGACCATCAAATCTGCACTCTTCTCCAAATTATTTCATCTCTGGCACGTACATTATTGATTAGTAAATATATATAAAGTCTTATGGAGGGACCGCTCTAATGATGCAAGGCATTCATTCTCTAATGAGACTGATATATTGATACTAAATGGTCATCCCTTTGTATGAACATCTGCTAGCGAACTTTGAACTTTGAATTCTGGTTCTCTAATAGCTAGTGGCAAACACAAGTCATTCCCAATCTTTGGAAGGATTTCAAGGTGCTAGAACACAAACCATTCGCGATCTTTTGGCAAATTTCAAAAGCTGCTATGAATATAAAAAAGGTCACAAATATTTTTTTGTTGTAGGGGAAAATATAAAATGTATAACCTATGTTTTAAGCTATGGGCTCTGCCTTCATTAGCTTTGTCCTAGCAACTACAAAATTTATACCCTGGCCAGGGCAACGAGTCACCAATTCAGAAATTTATAACAGAGTAGTTGGTTTGATGGTTGCGACTTACTTGGCAACGAGTCACCAATTCAGAAATGGTCCAAATGGAGGTTTTTGATTCACAAAATTGATATCCTGGTGCTCCTTGCAAAGAGTTGCCGAGAAATGGAAGATTTTGATTCACAAAATGTATACCCTGGTCCCTGGCACTGCTTGAAAGGAGTCACCAATTCAAAAATCAGAAATTGAGGATTCACAAATTGAGGAATCCAAAACTATCAAATTTATACACCCTTGCCATCGATGAAAACCAAATTTGAAAACAGGGAGTTGTTCACCGAATCACTCTTTCCCTCCATTTGAAAACCAAGAAATCAGAGCAATTGGGACCAAATCCAACCCCCCAAACCAGAAAAACCAGAAAATGGGTGATTGCAAACGAATTTAACATTACAAAGTAGAAAATCATGCGATTGTAAGGGAATATAACCTCCCAAACCAAGCAAATCGGGCCAAATGAGTCTTTGCGTGGTTTATCCGCCCCTTTTTTTTGGGCTAAAATGAAAAAAAATAATTATTTTTTAAATAAAAGTTGGGCTAACTATATGAAATGGGTGTTTTATAAAACAAATTACCCTCTAAAATGCAAAACCCCTTAAATTTCACCCCTAAAATTTACCATGAGGATAAAACATGTGCACTTTTGACTTCAAACACATTTAATAATGACGTAAGCCCCTCATTACTTAACGTCCCATCCTTTTGTCTAAATAAGGTATTTGACAAAAGTTACACCTATATATAACAAGATATAAATCAAAACCCTATTTTAATTCCTCCTCATCCCACCCACTTACCCACACTTATTGGTAGCTTTACTAGCATAGATTGAGCATCCCACTCAAGTTGCTAAACAGGTGAAGGTGGCCAAACTTAATAGGATTTAGCGAGCATTTGCAAGCATCAATGTTGGTGTCAATCGCCATCAAGTCATGTAAAGGTGTCAAGATCTCTAATTTGATCTACACCATCATGAGTCAAAACACATGAGAATAACATGAATAGACATATTTCAATTCAATAGATGATACATGAAATGAATACCATTTCATTTTTATGGAACCTTGGTTATCAAATGCACATATATGACATGTATCTAACAACGAACATTCTATGTTGGTTAACTATGTACACATGACACAATAATTAAATATATATGCAACACTTCATTGTTGACACTATCGACTTAAAAAATAATTGTGTTTTGGCAATTGTAGTGTGAGTGTGTGTGTGTGTGTGTGAGTAAGAGAGAGACAGACACGCAGAAAGAGAAAGAAGTTTGTCACCTTGGAAACTTTCTCTAAACAAAATTAAATATAGTTCTTAAATTTGACCTTTTCGAACAAATCTTGAATTGTTGCCATCATTTAAAATGAAGTAACCCAAGATTATTATTCAAATGACACCTTTCACTGATTAACAAGTGCATAATTTGATTGAACCTACCTGTACAATGTAAAAAAAAAAAACCATCACAATTTACTAAGTTTCCATTATTAAAATGTGAAATGATGCTAATAATGAATACGAATTGAATCTCACTCAAAATGCCCGACATAGACACAAGTAATGAGAGACAAACAATGAATTCATCCTTGAAAAATTAGCTTTCAATATATATATATATTATTTGAATCAAACTTCAAGTGTTCTAAGCCACTTACGAGACCATCAATTGATATGATGCAACATAGACATGCATTCATATTTCTCTCACAATTGTTTTATCCCAATATTATGAACTATATTGTTAAGCAATCTCTAAATTGAAATTTTTTACTTGAATGTAAGGAGAGGCAAAGGGGAGAATATATTAAGCCTAGAAAAACTAGTTTGTTTAAATCAAATTTTGTGTGTTTTATACCACTTAGGGTTGTGCATACATGTTTTGCCTCACAATTATTTTTCACAATTGATTATAGACTATTATTTGTTAGATTCTAGATTGTATTTTTGACTTTGTGTATGAAAAAGATAGTTCATTCTTATAAACTAGTTTGTATATATAGATTATAATTTATTAAAGCAAACTTCTTATATCCTTAACCACTTAGGGTAGGGGTGAACTATGAAACCAAATAATAGATGCAACACATAAATGTGCATGCTTGTTGACCCATAAATTTAATTACAATTCCACAAGTTTTTGCTTGGACTTGATCAGATCCTACAATTTGAGTTTGATGTCCAATTGAATTTAAAACTATTTTGTAATATCCATGTACTACTACATTATATTTTAACTTTCATAATAACATAAATTTTATATGTTAATGCATGAAATTGCAAATATTAAGTGGAATAGTGACTTAATCATGCTATTGTCTCTTGATATAAAAATATCTATGGAAGCTTCAAAACATAACATCAATATAAAACATCCAAGGCTACAAAATAATTAGTTTATAATCAATAAGTATAACTATACACAACAATTATTGCAATTAACTAATATTGCTTCAAAAGAGTCAACATTTTACCCTAATTAAAGATCATTGTCATTACATTCAAGAGACAATTTGTAACAAATCCAAAAGTACCAATTCATGTTAAACATTTAAGCTTTTGAACACTTTCAACCAACATTATGAAACTCATTATATTCAATTTTTTTTCCAAAAAAGTGAATATTTAATAAGATAATATAAAATAAAAATAACTTGAAGACCCAACAAAAAATAAAAAAATGAGATATTTTAATACGATAATATAAAATAAAAATAACTTGAAAACAAAAAAATAAAAATAAATTAACAAAAAAATTCGCTAGTCACAAAATCTTGTAGATCAAACATTGTATTTAGAATATTAGAAATCAATATATGTGTTTTTTCTAAATATGAAAAAATATAAGATAATAATAATAATAATTATTTGAATTTAAGCTTCTGTGATCCATATTATGAATGTTGAGTCTTTCGGTAAAAATCGTATAAAAAAAATCTAGGTAGACGTGTTTCTAACCTTCTAGTGTGGTTCATCTTTAGGACAAGACTAAATAGATGAGATGTTTGTCTAGCCATTAGAATATAACAATTAGTTTTGATTAAAGAGTTATCTTTTTTTGCTAAAGCAAGAGCGGATCCTTCTATTCAATTAAAAAAGCGAAATAGTATACAAAAGCGACCAAGGCGGTAAGGCCCACCAATATGACATGCCAATCCCAGTCCATGGTCCCAGGATGACAAAACATACCACGGGCCAAGGGCCCACCAAACCAAACGTCAGTCCATCACTGATCGTTTGATCCTTTGCCAAAGATCCAGCGAACGAAAATCATATTGGGTGGCCAATAAGCACCCCATTTAACAAACCAATCGGACCCAATGAACCTAATAGACCAAAATTAATAATCATATCGGGTCCGTTTTTGTCATAACCTCCAATCACTTTAACCGCCCGAAATCCACCATTTGCGCATGATTCCAGTGAGGTCATGCGATAAGCACGAAACATAACTTCCAATCACTTTAACCGCCCGAAATCCACCATTTGCGCATGATTCCAGTGAGGTCATGCGATAAGCACGAAACATAACCTCTGTTTCAGACCCACCAACAAGCACCCTTATTCTTGACCGTGGATTCTTCGCACTTGATCCTACGGCTCAGGATCATATCGCAAGAACCAAAAGCACCGAGAATTACCGCGCGATGAGGGCGGTATTCTCTCCCCACCCTTGGCCACGTGTTGCGTGGTGAGTGGAATCGCTCCCAACTTCGAAATACTGCTTCCGGCTTGAAGGGCTTGCGAAAAACCTGAAACCACCCCAAGGGCAGTAATGCCACCACAGGAAGTAATGCGGGGGTTTTGAGTCTGCTGAGAAAGCCTGGACTTCAACTCACCCCATCCCATCTCCTCGGGCACATGGGCCAAAGGAAGATGAAAATCCCTCCTTCCAGTCGTCCATCCGAGAAACCCCGTCTACCGAGCAACTTCCACCTGAGATTTCTGGGATTGTGTTTACCTAGGTTGAGGAGGCAGACAGAGAGACCTACATCCCAAATATGACCTCACTTATGAAATAACAATTCATAATGAATCAAATCAACTAGACCTCGTCTCTGTGTTTCTGTTTCGAAACATCGTTCTGTCTTCATTCGCCTGATTGAAACACTGCTCCCTTAATATATTCTGAGGCATCTCTTGCCAACTCAACTTAACCCTGCTCTTGGTGCAGAGCACCCCTTGATTGGCCATAATGTCCGCCAATTTATTTGTCGTTCTTCACACATGAGTAAAACTCACGGTACGCAAGCATAGGAGGTGAGATTGAATCCTTTGAAAGACCTGAAACAACCTACAATGTCTTGAGACTTTTTCCGGCTCTGTGCCACAACAGATTCTCTTGACCGAGTTAATGATTAACTCAGAATCAATTTCAATTATTATATTCTGGAGATTATCCTGTTTCAGGAATTCTAAACATTGCTCAAGTGCCATTAATTCTGCCATATTGTTTGTAGCTCTTCTCAAATAGCAATGGAAAATAAAAAAGATGCAGCGATTTTCATCCCGTAACACCCCTCCAAACCAGCAATACTTGGGTTGCCTTTTAAGGCCCCATCAATGTTGTATTTCAAAAAACACTGAAGGGGAGGATGCCAGTATTCTGGCTTATTGTCCGGATTCGTTACCTTCCTATCCATGCCCTGTGGTATAAGCCCCTGCATACCCAACTGAAGAAGTATTTGCATTTCAGCTTCTGAAGATGGATTCTTTGGGGAGTTCCGCACTAAAGTACCAACCATCTCCTTACGCTATCTTAGGATCTGCTCAATAATGCGTTGAGAAGAAATTTTTTCATTTTTGAAGATTCTGTTGTTCCTTTCTTTCCAAACATTCCATATTATGAAGCTTGGAGTTAAAACCCAAGCTGATCGAAGAAATTCATAATCAAAGAAGATTCGTTCTAGTTATTTAGGGTATTGATAATGCTTCCTTTGTCCCTGTCTGTCTGTTGGAAAATTGTGGCAAAAGTATCCACAACCTAGAGTGAAAATGCAATTATTGAGAAGGTGCTCCATTGTTTCCTCTTGGGCTTCACAGAGCTGGCATCTAGAAGGTCCCAGAACACCTCTCTTCCGAATGTTTTCCCAAGTCAAAATTTCCTTATGATGTACCAGCCACATGAAGAGTTTGATTTTCATCCTACCTTAATGCCTCCATAGGTTTTGCCAAACCCTGTTCGGTACATTGGAATCCAACTCAAAGGATTATGCGCTTTGCCTCCTTAAGATTGAAGGTACTTTCATTATTGTTGCCCCATCTAAGTTGGTCATGCCCCTCTGAAACTAAAATTTTCCTTTGGTCCAACGTTGTCAGAAGTGCATTTGCTTTTACTTTCAAGGGGCTATCATCCCTGTATTCTATATTCTTCCAGGTTCTCCATTTTCTTTCACTATTGGTTTGATCCCAAAAATCTTTTACCTTAAGTAACCCTTTGGTATCAGTTTCTTTCTTGAGGTCCAAAAAGTCCTCTCTTAACAATGTAGGTTCTTGTTGCCATTTATCCTCCCAAAACAAAGCAAGATCTCCCTCTGATTTCCCAGAAGCTATTTTTTTGCACTAAGCCTCTATTCTCCCACGCCTTATTCCAGATGTAGGAGCCTTTTATGATGCCAGTCATCCTTATGTGATCATTATCTTGCCAAGTGCTGGCCTATTTTTCTTTCCAGCTGCTAGCCCACTGAGCCTTTGGATATGTTACCCAACACCACCATAATTTTGCCCCTAAAACTTTGCTAAGTACTTCCGGATCATCCAATCCAAGACCCCCATGGTTTTTAGGTCTGCAAATCTTATCCCAGGCCACCAAGGCCCATTTCTTTCTCTCCTCCCCCTTACCCCAAAGAAAGTTTCTTTGAATGATTCTAAATTGTTGCAAAACTCCTTTTGAAACTAGAAGGGCTAAAAGCTTGAAGACGGGGATTTATTGAAGAACAACTTTTGTAAGCACCATCCGACCTGCCAAGTTTAGAGATTTGATAGTCCATTTCCTGATTTTATCCTGCATCTTATTAATCACCAGCTCCCAAATGCTCTTGTGCAAAGGTTTATCAGTTAGAGAACTCCCAGGTATTTGGAAGGAAGGATATCCCTTTGAAAGCCCAAAATTCTGGAGATATTTCTCTGAATAGCAATATTAGTATTAAAGAGAAAAATCTTAGATTTGGAGAGATTTACCTCCATACCTGTAGCCATGGCAAACTCACATAGGATTTGTTTATAAGCAAGTGGTTCTTTGACCGTGGGGATTCCCTGCAGCAAAGTGTCATTAACAAATTGTTGATGGGTCAAAGCCCGTCCAGTCTTAGAAAGTTGGAGACCCTTGATGTTACCAACTTCGTTTGCATGCTTGATAGACCAACCAAGTCCTTCCATCATGAGGATAAAGAAAAAGGGAGAGAGCAGATCTCCCTGCCTGAGGCCTCTTTAAGGAGTAAAAGTCTTGGAAGGAGAACCATTAACTAGAATTGAAAAGCTAGAAGAAGTTACCAGTGCCATAACCCATCTTACTCGGTTATGATCAAATCCAAAGGCTAAAAGGACCTTCCTGATATAGGTCCAATTCAACTTATCATAAGCTTTGACTAGGTCCAATTACATAATCATTCCCGCCTTCCTATTGCTTAACAATGAATGCACCACCTCATGCGCTTGAATGATGTTATTGAGAATTTGTCTACCCTCCGCATAACTTAATTGCTCCACAGAAACTAGAGTAGGAAGAAGGGGTTTGAGTCTATTGGCAACAACTTTGGATATTATCTTCTACACCACATTGCACAAAGCTATGGGTCTAAACCTGTCTGGAGTCTGAGCATTGTCATGTTTAGGGATCAAGGAGATGAAGGAAGTATTGAGCACCTTCAAAATGGTTCGATTCATCCTAGAATCCTCCACTACATTCAGAATATCTTGTTTAACAATGTTCCAACAAGCTTTAAAGAAATCCACATTGAAACCATCAGGGCCATTCTGCATTTCTTTGATAACTTCACTAACCTCCTCTTCAGTCACTGGCCTATTGAGATTGAAATTATCCTCTCTTGTTACTAGCCTAGGTATATGCCTTGTAAAGTCCCTAATAAAATGAGCTCTGTCTGAAATGGTTTCCTTTCCTATACCTTGAAAGCGCTGAACTAACACAGTGTCCGTCTCTTCATGGGAATTGAGAAGATGACCTCCCTTATCCTTGATCGAAGAGATCCTATTATGAGATCTGTTCGCCATGGAAATATCTAGCATTTTGCTCCCCTGCTTTTAACCATTGAACTTTAGATTTTTGTCTCCAAAATATTTCCTCTTGAATACATAAGTTCTCCCAGTGTTGATGATGTTTGGTGAATAGATCATTTCTTACTCTATCAAAGCCATCCGTGACAATGGCTTGATTGAGTTCCCGCATTTGTCTTCAACAACTTTTTTCGCTTCAACAATATTGCGAAATTCATACTTGTTCCAGTCTGACTCTGAGCTTGACGTGTTTTACTCTTTTGTGTTAGAGTTATCATTAATTAATAATTAATGATAACTCTACATGTGGCAGCAAGGGGACATAAGGACCCTGCCTAGCATCCACGTGGCCCTTAATTTTTTTGACATGGCTACAACCATAATTAAGGCTATGCAGGTTGGCGAAATGCCCACTCGTGGCAAGGTTATATGCATGTTACGGCGAGTGAAGAGCTTCATTATGATGTGTTGGGCGATGAAGGAGACTCTTGAGAATTGCGGGTCTGACCAGAGGTCTTACTGGCAATGCCTATGGCTATGGCTCTGGGTAGAGGGGGAACGTAGGTTTTGTCTTAGTTTGTGATGTGGAGTGTCTGGCCTGGGAATGCCCGTGGGATCTAGGTACCAAGGCAGAGGCCTTGGTGTTGCCCGCATTGGATTTCTAGTCTAGTCTATTGAGCTTCCACAGTCGATCTCAAAGGCCATGGCTAGCTTCCTTTACCAAGCCTCATCGACTTGGGATGGTCTTCATTGGTTGCATGGTTGTGCTCTTTATTCGCGGTCAGACTTTGGAGTGGGAGAGCACGACGAATTGGCTCCATCAGTCAATCGAGGGGGTGGCAAGGCAAGTGAGGTGTCAGCGTTTTTGTGCTCCTCTAGCTAGTGTTTCGCTCCCCTTCTTTTAGCCATTGAACTCTAGATTCTTGTCTCCAAAATATTTTCTCTTGTTTACATAAGTTCTCCCAATCTTGATGATGTTTGGTGACTTGATCATTTCTGACTCTATCAAAGTCATCCATGATAAGGGCTTGATTGAATTCCTACATTTTGTCTTCAACAACTTTTTTCGCTTCAAAAGTATTGCCAAATTCATACTTGTTCCAGTCTTTGAGTTTGAGCTTAATGTGTTTTAGTCTTTCGTGTTTATCATTAATTAATAAACAAAATTTTAATTTAAATAAAGCAATAAATGGAAATTAGCTGTAAATAAAGAATAAAAGTAATTTTATTATTAATATTATTTTAATCAAAACGAAGGTCCTCCCCGATGAGGGTGCAAATCCGGTGCTACATGTGACAACGAGGGGGCATAAGGAGCCTACGTAGCATCCACGTGCCCCTTAAGTTTTTTGACATGGCTACAACCATAATTAAGGCTATGCAGGTTGGCGAAATGCCCACTCGTGGCAAGGTTATATGCATGTTACGACGAGTGAAAAGCTTCATTATGATGTGTTGGGCGATGAAGGTGACTCTTGAGAATTGCAGGTCTAAGCAGAGGTCTTACTGGCAATGGCTATGGCCATGGCTTTGGGTAGAGGGGGAATGTAGGTTTTGTCTTAGTTTGCGACATGGAGTGTCTAGCCCGGGAATGCCCGTCGGATCCAAGTACCAAGGCCTCCAATCCGCCTTGGAATTCTAGTCTAGTCTATTGAGCTTCCGCAGTTGATCTCAGAGGCCATGCTAGCTTCCTTTACCAAGCCTCATCGACTTGGGATGGTCTTAACTGGTTGCATGGTTGTCCTCTTTATTTGTGGTCAGAGTTTGGAGTGGGAGAGCATGACGAATTGGCTCCATCAGTCAGTCGAGGGGATGGCAAGGCCGGTGTGGTGTTGGTGTTTTCGTGCTCCTCCAGCTAGTGTTTCACTCCCTTTCTTTTAGCCATTGAACTCTAGAGTTTTGCCTCCAAAATATTTCCTCTTGTTTACATAAGTTCTCCCAGTCTTGATGATGTTTGGTGACTTGATCATTTCTGACTCTATCAAAGCCATCCGTGACAAGGGCTTGATTGAGTTCTTGCATTTTGTCTTCAACAACTTTTTTCGCTTCAAAAATATTGCCAAATTCATACTTGTCCCAGTCTTTGAGTCTGAGCTTGATGTGTTTTAGTCTTTTGTGTTAGAGTTATCATTAATTAATAAACAAAATTTTAATTTAAATAAAGTAATAAATGGAAATTAGCTATAAATAAAAAATAAAAGTAATTTTATTATTAATATTATTTTCATCAAAACGAAGGTACTCCCCGATGAGGGTGTAGATCCAGTGCTACATGTGGCAGCGAAGGGGCATAAGGAGCCTGCCTAGCATTCATGTGCCACTTAATTTTTTTGACATGGCTACAACCATAATCAAGGCTATGTAGGTTGGCGAAATGCCCACTCGTTGCAAGGTTATATGCATGTTACAGTGAGTGACAAGCTTCATTATGATGTGTTGGGCGATGAAGGAGACTCTTGAGAATTGCAGGTTTGAGAAAAGGTCTTACTGGCAATGGCTACGGCTATGGCTCTGGGTAGAGGGAGAATGTAGGTTTTGTCTTAGTTTGCGACGTGGAGTGTCTGGCCCGGGAATGCCTGTGGGATCCAGGTACCAAGGCGGAGGCCTTGGTGTTGCAATCCGCATTGGATTTTTGGTCTAGTCTATTGAGCTTCAGCAGTCGATCTCAGAGGCCATGGCTAGCTTCCTTTACCAGGCCTCATCAACTTGGGATGGTCTTCACTGGTTGCATGGTTGTCCTCTTTATTCGCGGTCACACTTTGGAGTGGGAGAGCACGACGAATTGGCTCCATCAGTCAGTCGAGGGAGTGGCGAGGCTAGTGTGGTGTCGACGTTTTCGTGCTCCTCCAGCTACTTTTCGATCTCTATTATCTATGACAATATTGGTGATACCATAGCAGGAGTTCAGTGGGACAATGTTGGATTCCTTTCGCAGAAGCGTTGCCTTGCCTCTCACCCCAATTTTGCCTAATTTGCAGCCTCAGTTACCCCAACTTGGTTTCATGGGGTCTCTGTGACATGCCAACGGGGTCATCTGAGGTGGGGGGGAATCACTCCTCACCACGAAGGGCAACAACAGCCGGGTGAGGGTAGCCATTCGTCCTCTAACCATTCAACCAATTTAGACACGGAAGAGGGAGTTGCACTATCTCCTTCCCGTTCACTAGGCCAAGTCGAAGCTCCTGCCACTTTGGACTCAAAAGCAGGTTAGCTGCAAAATATCAAGCTAAACATTGACACCCCAAGGGACCAACACTATGAGGACCGTAATGAATTAGTCGCCTACATCAATGACATCCAAAACGAGATCCTAGAGACGATGGAAAGTCTTTGCTGACAACACCAACACACGAACGACCACCTTCGCACCTTAGAGGCGAGGGTGGAGGATATTGACTTCCACATGCATGAGCATGTTGGCCTCATCGTTGCCCCTCTGGTCTTCCCGGCTAATCCGCCCTCCAAATGAGGATGTCTACTGTTTAGAGTTTTTCTCTTTTTTTTGTGATGTATGTTATGGCTAATAGGCCACCCAGAAATCACTATTGGCATTGGCACTGGTTGTCACTGGAGAAAGATGGGCTTATGTTCCCCAAGTCTACTCTATGTGAGAAATATGGGCCTTTGGAGATGACTTATGTACTTAGTCTTTTTCTCATAATAATATAAAAGCTTGATAATTGACAAAAGAAAAATCAAAACTAAAGTCCAGATCAAACTTAGTTATTCTAAATAATAAAACTAAAAAATACTAATAAAAAAAATGAGAAAATAAATAAAATAAAAATTAAAAAGTCAAACTTAATTATTCAAAACAACAAGACTAAAAATAGCAATAAGAAAATGAAAAAATATAATAAAGACTCAACATTAATAATAATTTAATTGTAACATCATAAAATAATCAAACACCAAATCAACATTTTCCACAACTTTGAAAAATTACTGCTAAATAACTTGGAACTTTCCTTAAAATTGTTATCACCTAGACAAAACACAATTGACACCCTCCGAAAACATTGAGTATCACAAATTTATTTAATATACACAACCGTTAGGTGGAGAGTTCTGGTTCCCAAATGTCTTATTGTCCAATCCTAAGCTAGACTACACGTTTTAAAAACTACTCCTGCATGATTTCTTCGATTGCAAAAAAAATATAACACGTGAAACTTGATCCCTACTCCAATCATGAAAATGTGCCAATGTTCAAAACATACAATCGAACAATGGAAATTACAGAAGGCATTGAAGTAAACAAAAACGTGTTCAAACAAAGTTCTACAGAACTATACTATTATAAAACCTGTAGTGAAACCGCCAATAACTATCCCACACTAGGTAACACTATTTAAGGAGCTACTGTTTATTGCCGATGATAAGTGGACTGAACGTGCAGTGCATGAATGGAAAATATGAACATCAAATATTATGTCAAAATTGCTTTTATTCACCTGACATGCTATTTGCTAATTATCACGTTATCTCGTTGATATACTAATTGGGCTTATCTTAGGTAATTGAGGAAAGATAATTATCTTCCACCCTCAGATTCAATTCCAATATAATAATGATGTACTCTCAGAATACATTTCACATGACGTATATTTCCGGATATTCAAAATTGCTGCTGTGACAAATAAGGCTCACAGACTTTGTATATCTTCTCGCTGCTACTTATCACATAACACTTAATGTAATCTTAATACAATATGTATACAGTATCACCTAGAAAATAATAAAATGATCCAAAATTAAGAGTGTTCTTCATTTTGATGCCCTAATATTACAACGTAAACTTGAAAAATAAGAGCAACTAGGGATTAACTGCTTCCAGTTCAGGTCCATCGCTGTGAATTTCTGAAGGACCTACTACAGAAACTGACTGAATCTTGCCACCATATTCTAGTCTCATTAGTCTCACACCCCTGCAAGGACATTTTATTAAATTCCAAATTTCTAAACAATCTCATTCTTAATATAGAAGAGGTTTCCATCTCTACAATTATAGATTTATGCTGAGTTGCCTCGATGCAAAGCAAAGGAAACTTACTTGGCAGTTCTCGACTGGATAGAAATGTCTCGAACCATAATTCTGTTCACCATGCCACTGTGGCTCACAAGAACTACTTGTTCATCACTTTCACCATCATCTGGATAAGAAGCCATTTGGACGAGGTTTATATCGAAATTGACTACTGTGATGGGTCCATCTAAATAGAAGCTTTAACCAAAAAAGACCAATTACATGCTTCCAACCACAAGAAACATTCGCAAGTTCCGAGATATTTCATTCCTCACTATTACATGATGCTCCCTAAATATATGATCATAAAAATATCATGTAAGATATATTCAAAGGTATCTCTGCTAAATTGTTTGTGAAGTTTTCTACATTTAGGAAAATTAACGAGGTACCTGAAAGCGATAGTCCAACAACAAATAATGCAGCAACACGATCCTCTGGCAAGAGCTGCACAAGACAAAGCAGCAAAAATTATTTATATATAAACACAATATGATCGCAAAACATTGCTCTAACCAATCATTAACCAATCATTAGACAAGTATGCATATCGTTTAAGTTATAAAAGACTCGCTTTGAATCCACATTAGTGCACATGATACTTGCTATAGATGACAGCTTCCACGTAATAAAGAGGCCTACATTGGATGCACGTGATTACATCCCTGGATATTAGTGTTCGTAGGTCCTTTAGAAGTGGCAGAATGCCACATGAGAACTCTTTATAGCTAAAATCGATATTCCCTCAAAACTCGTTCTTACAGCATTGGAAAGAAAGGTAAAACATATTCAGCTGCTAAATCTCATCTGTATGTGCTCCTTAATATACTTTAATCACTTGAATTGATTAATAGCACCTTACATAATTTTATACACCCCACTATCCCCTAGGATTCAAGGCAACTATTCATAGTTTCGTCAATTATATATATTGTTCATGACATTTCTCCACGCAGATATGCACTTATAAAAGCAGGGTTTCATGGTTTAACATTAGATTTACACACATTCAAAGGCAGTAGTCTAGACTCTATCAATGGGTGTAAATCTGTCTTTGCCTGCTGGATGGATTGCTTTTATGCAGATTACAGGTCTGATATTTCAAATTATAGCAAGAATTTACTGCAGTTTAACATCGATTCCAATCTTTAGCATTCACATTTCGCTTGGATGTTGCTCAGGGGTTCCCTGCTGTGGTTTGCAAGCACTAGCCCAGAGTGCGGGGACATTATACAAGGTGACAATGTGTATTCTCCAGTAACTTTGGCAACAGAAAATTTTAGTTTAAAATTTGCTTTTAGTACACAAGAACTCAAAGTAATTCTGTTCGGAGTTAGTCGAACTCAATATTTGAACTAATGTTGAATTAGTGCAAAATTGAAGAAAAAGCTCTCAAGGCATTTGTTAAATAGAAACTAACTTTATAGCAAAAGCTAGTAATTTTTACTCTCATTTGTAAGTTGTTGTACCACTATCAAAGAAATGATCCAAGAAAAGTACCTTGTAGCCAATTAAGCCAACTCTCTTTAAAGGTGTAATTCGAAAACTACTTAGGGGTACACGCTTTCCATATCCACTCTCAGACACAAGAAGAAGCCATGGAGCACTTATAGTTTTTCCCCTGATAATGTTCAATGGTCAAGATTAAGTAAATAGATTTAACAAATCACAGAAATAAACATCACTAAAATAAATCTACTAATATAGATACTTTAAGCCTGACTTACTGATACTTTGAGCTATGTAAAGTGTTCTTTAGCTCCTGCTGCACTGCAGCTGGAACAATATCCATAGATGCAACCTTATCTTCACCCTTCAATTTCATGGAAATCCATCCTCTAGTTTTCCTACCGCTAGCTCGGAGCTTAACAGTTCAACATAAACGAAGTAAAGAATACACATTTAGGTCTATTTCTCAGAAGACATCATTACAGTTTTTTTCAACATAAAAGACAACGAATTTACTGATTTAAGACCTTACACATAGTTAATAAATCTGTCAAACTACCATGATCCATTCAAGGGGATAAAACCATTATCTGATTGAAATCAATAGAATAGACTACGAACCATCCCACATGAGCTCAACGTGAGCATCCCATTTTGGGAAACAATTGCAATAATATCTTCATCTGTACAGCGCCTTACCCACTTTAGCTCATCCTCAGGCACCTATGCAGTCCAAGATGATGGCGTTGATGAGAAACATTACAACATACATATGTAATGTACACTTTATAACCCTAAATCAGCAAAAGCAAGCTGTCGAACACAAAGAGAACATACAAGTTGAATACCAATAATCCCTGAGGATCTGATAGATGAGAAAAAATCCAAAGAGGCTCTCTTGATATAGCCATTGGCAGTCAACATAATCAAATACTGATCTGCACTGAATTCGCTAACTGGTATAATAGAAGTTATTCTTTCTCCTGCGGATAATGACAGAATCTGCATACAAACAAATAAGATGAAAAATTGAGATCACTTGCTAACTAATGTAACTGATGTTGCCTAAGGCATTCCATTCTATCACAACTTCAACAAATACATGAAATTGTTGAAAGGCAATCAAAAAGAACCTTAACAAGTGGCGTCCCTGCAGCACTTCGTGAGCACTCTGGTACTCGATAAGCACGTGCAGAATATACTATGCCCTTGTCACTGAAAAATCATTGTGTTAAATTTCCAAATGAAAAAATAGCAAACACACAACCAAAGAGAGAACAAACAACCAAACAATGAAAGAAACCATAACACTAAGTATTTGATGATGCTAAGGATCTGTAGCAACTAAGGTTAGCAAGAACATTCAATAATATTTTATTAATGAAATTAAAATCCCATCACAAATGTCCATTATAAAAACATTGAACAAGTCTACTGAGAAAATAGTGTTCCGTTCTACAAATCTAATTACTCATTCGTATTTCTAGACCTGAGACAAATCCAAGAATTTGCACCTTACATCCAACCAATTAAATAGCTAATTAGCACAATTCAAAGGCATGAATGCAAGTGTTGATCAAAATGAGAATCAACACATGTTACTTTTAGAATTCAACGAATAAGAGGATACAACACTATTACAAATTTCTAACACTTCCAGCTGAGATTTTTAATGTACCCCATATTATGAGCAGAAAGTATTCTATAAAAGAAACAAAGAAATAACATCTAAAGTTGCTGAAAGAAAAATGAAAAAATATTCTCTAATATTTGTGTTCATCAGAAGATTCTATACTTAGCCGCGAAACTTTTGACAAAATATAAAAGTGGCATTAGAACTACACATAAATATCAAATATATAGCATTGTTATATTTAGATGAACATATTATATTACTACATACATGATAAGCCCTAGGGGTTAGCTCAATTGTTGTTGCCAATGTCATTGGGCATTTAACTAGTTTAATGCCAGCAGGTGCCCTAGTCGAATTCCCCTTGGTCAGGCACACTAGGTTGTAGACTTGTACTAGGGATACCATCCACTAATGTGGGAAGCATCCCATGGGATCCCTCATGAGGTTCTCCTCGGTACTAAAAAAAAAAGAAAAAAGAAAAAAAAAAAAGACAATGCGTTGAGCTGCTAAAAGCAAAAATTTAATATTGAGAGACAGATGCACTAAAAAAACAAAGCTTGCACACTGACCATAGTTTTAAAACTCCGACTCTGATTTGGATCCGGCCGAGGGTTGACTTCAACTCCGATTCCTACTCCTACTCGGGCTAGTTAATTTCAATGAATCGGTCTTTGTAAAAACAACATTAAATATTTATTTTTTATGAAAAACATAATTTTAAAGATTTTCATTCATGTTTCCAAACTCAAAGCATTAGAATATAGAGAGAAGACAACATATGATCAAAGTATGCTCATAAATGTATCTATTATATCAAAATGGCACCTAGTGCACTGTCCAATACATGTAATATTTAAAGATCAGAACAAAAACACATAACCAAGGAGGCTCTAAATGGCCTCTACAACAAAACATCACTAGTCACTAGTCACTACTGCTAGAGAAGCCAACATCATCTGGCTCAGACTTTGAATTAGAGTTAGACGAGAAAACCCACGGCTCTTCCTCCTCATCAAGATCTCCAACTATAACTGAAGAAGTAGTAGCACAAGCGGACGCAACAGTTGCATGTTGAGATAGACGAGCTATGTGCTTGCGTCATGGCTGAGTAGAGGAAGTGCATGTAACTGGAGGACTTGGGGTTGGGCCTGGTACTAGTGGATTTGCATTTCACTGAACATTATGTTCAAGTAATGCCTCCATCTCTAAATAGAAATTAAGACCAATATCCTCATCAGGGTCAAACTCTGATGGTTGACTCTCCACTACCCAAAATATGGCATTTCATCCTAAGTGTAATTGCATTAATAACTTACCTCCAAGCATAAGCTTCGTTGAAAGACTCTTGGGACAACCCTTTCCTATTTATCTTGAGGGATTCAAAACTTCTTAGTGGTTAACACAATGACCTTGCAGTCGTTAGAGCCACAGTCTCTACAGCGTTGGAAGAACTGGGTGGTTGAACATAGGGGAAGTTATCGTTAATCAAGCCTTTGCTTGTTTCCCATTGGCTTCCATCCCACAACTTTAAAGACTGTTTCTCAAAACAATTAGGGGAAAGGTTCCATTTAGATTAGACATATAATCTAAAATTAACCAAGATCCTTGCATCACACTTAGGGTTTAGGAGTTGCATCTCATATAGGTTAGCCGATCATATAAGCAGTAGTTGTCCATCCAGTTACTTGGTCATATTTATAATAAGCAAGAACTTTTGACTCCATAAGGCACTAGTCTCAATTTTAAATTTAATCGAATCCTTAATCTCGCTAAATTTTCACCAAGTAGTTAGGCCACTCAACTGTCTCTTGGGCAAGTTGGTTCTGAACTTGGCTTTCCATCATCTCATTTCCATAGGGACTAACCCCCCATAGCATGTTGTTGGGAGACAGCTAGAATAGAGTGGGTTGGATCAGATTGACAGGCCCCACCATAGTCGTTGTCGCGGTCCCTGTACAATCTAAGCGACAAAAGGTTCAAAATCAAGTTTCATAGTTGCCCAATTCGAAGCTCAATTCCGGTTTTTAAAACTACGCATCTAACAAGCTGAAAAGTTTAATGGTATTCAACCATGTGTGCAATGCAAATTCGAAGAGTCTGTGCTAAACAATGGTACATTTAAAGAAAGAAGTAAAGCATTTGAACCACACCTAGTGTGGAATCAATGTGGACTCTTAGTCATATTTTAGCCTTTAATACGATATTGAGTATTGCACTACAACAATGAATATAGAACATTAAAGAAAAAACACAATATAAAATTTATAAAAAGAACAAGTAGACATACAATCTAATTGAAACTCTAATGAACAAAACAAACTTTCTGTGATTAGCCATAATGGAATTATCATAGCTATTTGTCAAATCACATGGATAGCCTAAGCATAACGATACCTGAAATATAGTATATGATCATGATTACGGCAAAAGGAAAATTCTGACATGGCATCATTTCCCCTCAGCTTCCCAAGTGATTTTCCAATTGTTCCACGCCGTTGTAGGCTAAACGTATCGGGCTTCATCCGTTTCATATATCCCTTCTCACTAAGGGCCTTGTCACAATACAAATTCCAACAACAAAAGCAAAAGGGTTCATCATAAGCCATTTAATCCAACCATTATTTTGAAAACAAACATGTACCTTATATCAAATAGGAGTGAAATTAGCATGGCAATAAGCCAAAAATATAACAAAACTCAAAGCCCTACCAAAAGCATCTCCTCATTTGGAATTACATCTATTTCATCTAGCTGTCCATTTGGCGCTTCCTCTATTGATGATCTTCTTGGTGTTCCAAACCTTTTCTTTAGTTCAAGTGCCTCTTTTTCTATAACCTATCAAAGGAAAGGATATAGAAATTCTTAAGTATACGACATGTAGCACCACTTATGAAATAAACAATATATGTGAGCCTCTAACCTTAAAAAGAAATCATAATTACATCAAGAAAGTACTTGCATAGATAATAACTTCAAAGAAAAGCACAAAGATTTCCAGTAAAAGTATTGACTGCAATGATTGAACCAGATCAACAAACTATTCAGATATAAAAATTTCACGATAAGCTATAGGACAAACTGAACTGGTAATTAAACTGAAAGTGGTAATTAGTGCTGAATAAATAAAATAAGTTCTTGATGCCTTATAGCATTAGTGCACTGAACCATATGCCTTGGTGTGCACCCTTTTAATGCACCGAGTAGCTGAAATCTGTTAGGACACAGCACATCCAATGGCTGCTATTTCACAAAATCTACCAATAATCTAGGGAAGTTGAATACTTCGAAGTTAGAAAGTTAGAAACTATAACATCTATTGATGTATCCCAAAAGTATGCAAATATAAAAAGGAAACATATTTTTAGATTCTCAGTCAACCTTAAATAAAACACTAGAGACATTCAAAACAAAAGAACTAATACTCCTAGAACTCTTCCAGACCCAATTAACTAAATACACCAACAAGCATAAGCAACGACAAATATAGCTAAAAGGAATTAGGCATACCAATACAACAACTAGATGGACCTGCAAATTCATTTCTTCCCACTATTTCTTCTATTTTTTGAGGGTTTATCTCTGTCACACCAGAACTGCTCCTAAGAGGTGGGAAACCCGTTCTGGTGGTTCCTGCATTCCCGGGAGCTATGGAACTGCAGGGGAACGTTCTGTTTTCAAAGGCAACAACAATGGGAGCTTTGAAGACACAGACCAGGAACTCAGAAGTAGATTTTGTAGAGTTCCCAGTGTTCCCACAGCTGACTGGACGGAAATTGGTGGGAATTTGTTTTTTTGGCACAAAAAAAAATCTCCAGTTCGGCCTCCTTTCACTCCATCGCTGAGGTTGTTGTTGGCTGTTGAGAGTGCGATAGTTGTTAGTGCATGTTTGCTGTTTTTGCCGAGGTTTGTTGTTTGGTGTTGAGAGCGAGACAGTTGAGCGTAGGTTTGTTTTTTGTTGTTGAGAGGGAGGCAGTTGTGAACGCACAGTTGAGAGTGAACAATGGCTAACAGCGAACAGTTTAGGACCGGTACACCCTTCAGCAATAGTCAGCCTGTTGTTTCGCCCTTTAGAGGTTCAGGTAATGGTGCAGTTCTGTTCTGTTTTCAACTTTTCCCCATATGCATGTCAGTTACCATGATGGCTTTGCTGTATATATAGAGAATTTTGCAGAAATACCTCTTGGGTGGTACTTTTTTACTTGGTTGTTGTTCTTACATTCTGTCTGATTCAAGCATCTGCTGCATTTTTAATATATTTCATATTTGTTGATTGGAGATGTCTCATAGTAGATACCATTAGCGCAAATCTGTATAAACCTGGACCTTATTTCTGCTTAATAGGCACCAATCCCACTGGTTTTTAATGTTTTATCCACCATCTCATGTGCTTTTGTTTTTTGTTGGGTGTCTTTTTACTGCAATTAACCACCTCCCCTGTCTTAAATTATAAGATTCACATATTGGTTTGCTGGGCGTCTTTTTAGTGCAAAAGATTGTAAGATTCGCATATTGGTTTGTAATATTGTAAGATTAAAGATTCACAGAAAGATTGTAAGATTCCTCTTTTTACTGCAAAAGACTGTAAGATTTGGTTTGCTGGGCATCTGTCTTAGATTGTAAGATTCACATTTCGGTTTGTTGGGCATCTTTTTAGGTTGTAAGATTCACATATCGGTTCACTGGGCATTTTGTCTTCTATTGATTGTGCCAATGCTGTAAAATTCCTTCTTATTCTACTGCTTGAGATTGTTGGAGGCAGAAAAAACTTCAATTGGAAGGTTTCTCGTTCCAACCAGTTTTAATGTCCTGAGCAGGCTTTCAAACTGCTTGAGACTGGGAACATGGGGATGACACTGAGAGGAGGAGCAATAGCAACACACAAAGGGGCCAATCCTCCCTTGTCGTTGAATTCCTCCTCCGCTGCACCTGAAAATACATTATTATCTTCCACTTAAAATCTTGTTTAATGTAGATTGCAGATCAGACTTTATGGTAGAATTTAATATTTACAGCCAACCAACAACATCTCATTTAGTTATCTATGGAGATATATATATATTTTTTTATGTTTTTATGGATTAACATGTATTAAGAGTTTTTATAGGCTTTTATAACATTACAAATAAGTGGTTAGCGTAAAATTAAAATTTAATGCTTATTTTTATCTTGTAAATTGAATCATCTTGTTAAGCTGAAGACGACCAGCGAATTTGTTTCTTTGTATCCTTTGTTATAATGTAGCAATAATACCAATTCTGTTTTCCCGTACATAGTTAGTGTAAAATTAGTTTCTTGCAATAATACCGATTTGCTGGTTGTCTTGCTTGTTATGCTTGTACATAGTTAGTGTAAAATTAAAATTTTGTGAAAACCAATTCTGTTGTAATGGGGACATATATGTAGTATTTATTTTATATCTCATAATAAATACTATATATCCTCTAGGTTTAGTATATAATTTTTATGTTGATTCATTTTAAGTTCCGTTTTAAGGGCAGCAAGCAAACTTGAGTCTTGGAAAAATGATTTGTTGTTGTGTCTTGACAACAGGCTTAAATTTGATCTAATGTGGCTAGATATCTCCATCATTAATATTTCTGTCATTCCTATCACAATCCAAAAAGTTCAAATTTCCATTGTTAAGCCTTATTGTTGGTTCAAATTTTAATTCATAGGCAGAACTTGATACGTACATTTGCATTTTTGTATATAAGTGCATGTTAATTTTTGATTTCTCATTGTACATTTTGTTTATAATGTGTTTTTTTGTCTCTTGTATTAATCAGGGAAATCATGGAAGCTGGTAGTTCAATACCAAGAAGTGGACATGAAAAGTCTTCTCTTCCTCCAACTCCAAGTGGTCAAGTCCAACAAAGCACAAACCCCAAGAAACCCTTGTTAAAGTTTGTGAAGAAAATTACTAAAAACAAGAAAAAGAATAGTGGTGATTGTGAAGAATGGATGTGCACATTGTGTAACCATGTGTTTAAAGGAAGCTACACTAGGGTGTGGTGTCATCTTCTATCCCTATTTGGTGATGGTGTAAAGTGTAGTACATCTACTATTGAGAAAAGGATGGAGTTGACAAAGCTTCATATGGCTGCCCTAGGATGCAATGTAATGAACTTGGACAATGATTGTATTTTTAAAGTACTTGGATCTTCTTCCCATGATATGGAAGATTCGGTGAATCAAAATGCATCAAACCAATTTGAGTCTCTAGGGTGGTCTACTTCTGGGAGGAGTAAGAGACTTGCTAGTTTTGCTCAAGAAAAAATTTCTAAAATCTACAATGTGTTATACAGGGATGAGGTCGATGATGCTATTGCTGATTTTTTATGGCAACTGTAATTTCATTTAATGTTACCCATTCTCCACATTACAAAGAAATGGTACAAAAAATCATAGTTGTTGGCTGAGGATATGCAGCTCAAAATTACAACAAAATGAGAACATCATTGTTAGATACAGGGGTGACAAGAATGCAAGGGCTTACGAGCACCCTTAAACAATATTGGATTTATTCATGATGTTCAATAGTCATGGAGGGTTGGACAGACATTCAACAAAGGCCATTGTTCAATATTATTGTTACATCTCTAGTTGGGCCCTATTTTTTAAGAGAAATTGATTGTAGTGGGAAACTAAAGGTGGTCTCTTGTATTTTTTTAAGAAGATATGAGAGCAGCTTCTCAATGATGATTGGTGGTCTGATTGTAAATATGTTGTTTCTTTCACAGCTCCAATTATGGAGTTGATTAGGTATCCAGATTCTGATTCCCCCACCCTTGGAGAAATTTATGAATGTATCGATAGCATGGTAGGCAAGATAATGCACATCATTTGGGACAAAAAATAACCTTTGGAGTTCTTCAATGAAATTCACAAGACAATAGGGAAGAGATGGATCAAACTCAATACCTCTCTTCACATGGTTGCTTATGCCCTTAATCCAAAGTGGTATATGGAGAGACCAAACAGAGTTCTACCCATTGATGATGAAGAAGTGAAACAAGGATTTCTTGATGCCATAAGAAAGATCTATACACCTAATGAGCCAAATGTAATGCGGGAACAATTTATTGATTTTGGTACCGCAAACCCTTCCACATTCTCTCAAGATGCAAGGGTGGACATCACCATTTATGCACAAAAGAATCCCATTATATGGTGGAGAAGGTATGGGGGGAAATCCCAAGAGCTTCGAAATCTTGCCTCATGCTTGCTATCTCAGGTTTCTAGTTCATCAGCAGCTGAAAGAAATTGGTCCACTTATAGTTTCATTCACTCTGTTAAGAGGACTAGGCTTACCTCGAAGAGAGCAGAGAAATTGGTTTATATGCATAGTAGCATTCGACTTTGCTCAAGGAAGCTACCTGAGTATTTAGAGAGCCCTGCAGCAAGATGCGATGTTGATGCTGAGGATGCTTCTCAGATTGATGAAGATGAGGATAATCCTTCACCAAATGCAGGTTTAGTTGGCATACCTTTGTATAGCATTGCAGGTGATCTTGATATTTATGATGGTGATGATGGAATTGGAGTGCCTAGTGAGGCTCAAGCCTATATGGATAGTCTTGAGGTCAAATATTGCACTTTATGATCATCTTCAACTTTAATGTTATGTTTTGGCCTTTGAGCATTTTTTGACCATGTATTACTTTCCCACATTGGGCATTTGCCATTTTTTTTACTATGTACTACATTGGGCATGCTAGCAATATGAATATTAATATGATGAGTTCTTTGATTTTCATTGTTTCTAAAATTCAAAAATGTCCCTTGAATCATTTACATTTTCAAATTTCAATTTTGAATTTGATATTATTATAACGAATTAAAATTTTAAATTGATTTTAATATTTGAATATTTTGATTCAATATTAATTTTGATTATTATATAATATTACCGTTCCCGATTAGCCATTTCCTGTAAATTTTGGGGAAACCTTTATCTGTTCTGGACACTCGTACCCAAGTTCCCAATGTTCCCTCGTTCCACAAACTCATGCAACATAGGGGTTTATGCTTCCAAAAATGTGAAAAACGATTTTTCTTTACAAATTTGTTTTTTTGTTTTTTTTGCAACAATGGCTTCGAGCCAAGGTGCAAGTTCAGTCCCCAAGTCCAACTAGAGGGCCGACTATTATCCTCTTTCGAGTAATGTTCATAAACTTCAAAGATTTGCAGGTGGTGGCTCATGGGAATGTTGATGTAATCTTGGCAATAATTCTTATAAGGGCTCCTACCCAAGAGTGAAAGCACATCTTTTGCATGGAGGAGGACAAGTGATTGCAAGTTTACCAAAAATAATAGACCCAATGGTGAGGACGGCATATCAAAGAGAGAAAGATGAGGATGATGGACTTAAAAGAAGGAACGAAGAGCTTACTAATGCTCCTACCCAAGCTCCACCAAACATTGAGCCAAGGATTGTGGGTGAAGCAAGGAAGAGGAGTGGCTCAACCAAAAAAACTACCACCATCCAAGAATACTAGACAACCATCCGCATCAATTTAACATAGCAAAATTGCAAAATTAGTGAAGGTCCAAGCGAGAGAATAAGTTGATTCCAAATTGGCTAGGTGCATCAATGCATGTGGTATCCCATTCAATGATGTTTTCTCTCCTTACTGGCAAGGAATGATAAGGGCAGTTAACAAAGCTCCAACAAGGTACAAGGGTCCTGTCTATGAAAAAGTCAGAACTCAGCTTCTCAAAAATGAGAAGGAGCTTGTGGAGGATATCTTATCACCGATTCATTCTTCCTGGAGTAGCTTTCGGGTTAGCATAGTCTCAAAGTGTTGAGAAATCTAGGGCAATAATGATTAGGAGATTTCTCTTCTTGATAATTGCTTGTGATATGATTTTACTTCTTGTATTATGATCTTCTCTTAGTTATATTATCAATGTGTTTTTTTCATCAAGACATTTATCAAATAAACAATAGAGGACGAGAGACACAGTATGTAGGCTTGTCAGCCAAGGCCAAAACATCTCACTCTTTGAGAGGAAAACCCAATCAGAAATTCTTCTTATAGATGCTAAATTGACAAATACCAAGACCATGACAAAGACCCTTGACTTTAGAATCCTCCAAGACCCTTGTCACTAACCCTTGATGTTCTGCCTCTTCCCGTTCTCGGCTTCCTTCTACTCTTGAATTGTTCCTATCGGCTTCCTCTAAAGAATCTTGGTCTCTATCCTTCCCACTGCTCTTCTCGACTCCCTTTAGAGAATCTCGGTCTCTATTGCTCTTCTCAGCTTACATAGAGAAACTCGATTTCCTGGATCAGAAACCCTAGAATAGTGTTTCTCCTTGGCTTCCATATTGCGAGATCTATGCCCAAACAAGGTCACAGCAACAAGCTCTACTTCGATCTTCTCTTGATGCCTTCGGTCCTTCTTCGTTCACATGTGGGAGAGTATATGATCCAAGAGAAGAACCCCAGAAGAATATTTCCTTCATTATCCCTTCTTCGCACCTCTACTTGTAGGCTCTTCTTCGCACTTCTGCTTGTAGGCTCTTCTTCGCACTTCTCTTCACTGAATTGCTTGCTCCTAAGTGTGGCCGAGTGTGGCTATTTATACACATTGTCTCATGTCCTTTAGGCCGACATGATCATTAGGAGGAGGGTCGACATCCTCTAGCAAGTTCTCTATTCGTTGTAGGCCGACTTGAAGAGGATAAGTAACAAGGTCTTGGAGGAATACTTTTCATAGACAAGTGTGACTCTAGGCAATGTGTAACATGAACTCATTACATGACAATGACTCTTTTATTATATTATAACTAGATGACAAAATTCCTAATGGCTCTCAAAGGGAGCCTTCACTCAAAAATAAAATCTCTTGCTCATGAAACCCATCATGCAAGCATTACAATATTTTATTTTTCTTCTTTACATCTCTTTACCTAAAATCACAATTACATGTCATTATGAAGACTGAACCTAGTTACACTTTTCAACACTCTATCTTAACTAGGGAGGTATACATAGTGGTACTTCGTCATTCTCAATCTAAAGAAGTTCTCATAAGAAGAATCAGATTGGTAACCCATTTGTTTAGCATCATATAAGGTAGCATCGTTACATAGCAACGCCTTGACGAACAACTCTATCTCTCCACAATATCTTAGCGCAAAGCTAGTGAGACCAATGATTCATAGACACTCTCATCATTGTCTCTCTCGAAACCTACCCCACCCAAGTTCTTAGGGTGTGTTCCATAAGGACAATTCTTATCTTGGATTCCCAGTCCTTCACAACTATTCTTATATTGGATACCCTAACTCATCCTCAGAGTATTGGATGCCAAATGATTACCCAATCCTCTCATCCAGTCCCCCTTTGGCTTAGGAATTTTCATGTTTCTTCCAAGTAAGAAACTTTCCAGGCTACCTCTTAATAGGGACCTACAACAGCTCCTCAGATGAAGATGATGGGACAACCATCTGCTTGAAGAACTCCTTTCTTCAATATCATGAAATTCTTTGTCACGGAGTCTTCTTCCTTTTGGAACATCTTCATAGGGCACAGACCATCCATCACTTTCATCCATGAGTCAATCATGTCATCATTCGTTTCATCAGAGAATGATCCATCAGTCTACCTCTAGCCTTGCTTCATGTTATGTTGCCTTCATGATGCCATCTTCTTCAGAAGGATCTTACATCCTTCTACATTGTTCTCATGGAAGATATTCATAGTTCTTCCCTTCGGCAACCCTACATAAGCTCATCCAAATACTAGTTCATAAATAAGAAATGAACACTTGAGTCATAATTACCTTTGTGATGGTCTTTCATCATGACATCTTCCTGTTTGCATTACCATCCTGCATACATGTTGACACATCTCCCAAAGATATTCATTGTCAAGGGTCTCCATCTTTTCAAACTTCCATCAAAGTGTTCATATCTTTTCGAGAGAGTTCCTAGTCGAATCTTCTTGGTTTTCTAGATGTTGATTGCCTTTACCTCACTTTCATATCTCACGATCTCTTCCTTCCTTTCTTCACACATTTCATTTCATTCCTAGGAACTTCCAACCAAAGTTCCTTAATTGTAGTCAATGTTCCACCAAGACTCCGGTGCGGGGAGACGTGGGTGCGGGGAGACGCACAGGGGGGACGTGTGGAAGTACCCTCAAATTTTAGGGAAATTTCGGGGGTGCGGGGAGTCGTCGAGGTATATATATATATAATATATATATAATTATATATATATATATAGGGACATGTGGAATACCGCTCAATTTTAGGGAAAATTTCGGGGGTGCGGGGAGTCGTCGAGGTATTATATATATATAATAGTAATATAAGGGGACGTGTGGAAGTACCCTCAAATTTTAGGGAAATTTCGGGGGTGCGGGGAGTCGTCGAGGTATATATATATATATATATATATATATATATATATATAATTCAAGTTCACATTCATTGTTCACTGTTCAATAATGAAAGCATAAAAATATTAAATAGACAATTGAAATTTGAATCATTCATCCATCCTCATCATTCATTTTGATACATACATCATTCATATGACATACTCAAGTGACAAGTCTCATTATTGAATTAATTATTATTCATACATACCATGAGATTTGAAAAACAAAAATAAAAATCAATAATAAAATATTCAAATACATTGATCGATATCATTCATCATTCAATGGTTCATCATTCTACAATCTACATTGATTTAAAAACTAAATTCATCATTCATCATTCTAGAATCTTAATTGAAAGCAAAACATGCTAGTATATACTATATTTTCAAAGTTTGAACACTAAATTTATATAACTCAAAGTTTCAAAGTTCAAACTCAAAAATAGTTAAGAGTGAAGAGTCAAGTCATCAATATCTAGTGTCGCAACTCAAAAATGGAAAATGGATAGTGAGCACTGAAAATAAAATGATAAATCAGCATCAAGGACTCAATCTCAATGATTGGTCCTCTACTTTGGGTTGAAATGAAATAGCTTTTAACTTAAAGTTTTGCCTTTCATGACTTTTAGGTTTAGGCTCTTAAGTTTTAGTTATTTAGTTTTAATTTTAATTTTTTTTTAGACTTTTAAGTTTTAGTTATTTAGTTTTAATTTTAGTTTAAAAAAAAAATTAATGGTTTTGATTTTTGAATTTTTTATTTTTAATTTTTAAGTCTTATTAGACAAATTTAAAGGGGGACGCCCAGGCACACCCTTTTTGGGGAGTCTAGACTCCCACACTGAAGGGGGACGCCCAGAAGCACCCTTTTTGGGGAGTCTTGGGGAGTCTAGACTCCCACACTGGGGAAACGCACCCCCTTGCGTCTCCCCAAGACTCCCCAAAAAGGGTGCGTGGGGAAACGCACCCCCAAGAGACTCCCCGTCTCGGGTGCGTGGGGTGCGAGGGGTGCATGCACCCGACCCTGGGGGACGCGTCCCCGTGGAACACTGATTGTAGTTAATTGTCTCATACTCCATATGAGGAAATATTATGTTGATTTCATCTAATTAAATATGTGAACCATGCATTCTTGCATCCCTTTGAGAGATGAGATCCTTTCGTTGGTCATGCCACATTGATCCATGTTGTTTGCAACCATATGACTTCCATGATATCAAATGTGAGCATACATACCTCATCTTTCTTTTGAATCATCCAGACTTCTTGCAACAATTTCTTTTGAATGAAGACACTTCATTCCCTTGATCTGCTTCATTGTCATGTTATCATACCATCATTTTATGAATTACACGAGATTGGAATTCTTGAAGAACCACTTTTTCCTCTTGTTCAATGAATCTTGCAATGAAGATTCCATCAAATAATCTTGCATATGTTATCCTTTGAAAAATGTATGAAAACCCTTTTTCCTAGATAACTTCTTCCTTCTTCATAATTATCACTTGAACTTCTAATGAGGTTTACCAAGAGCTATACACTACCTAGTTGACTTCCATAGGTTTTGTTCCAGACATTTATGATATTACATATGTCACGAGCTCTTTCTTCTAATGCTTCTACCATGATGCCATTCTCTAACACGATGCATCCTATTTTATTTTCAAAGCTTCCTATCTATAATACAATAGAAGAGTACCTTTTAGTGAAGCAGATCCTCTTAGCCATAGTAGAGATGTTTCACTTCCCCCGTCTTAGGTTTCTGTCTCAAGCTCTTCTATTTCTTCGATAATATGGGCTTCTTCCTTATTCCTCTTATTATTGTCTCTTTCAAACTTAGGACAATCTCTTCGATAGTGCCCATATTCTTGACATTCATAGCATTGTACTTTAGCCATGTTCTTCTTCTTCATTTGAGGACCAAATTTTCCAAACTTTCCTTTTCTTCTTGACATAGCAGCATACGCTTGATTCTGCTCATTTGTTCCTACATCCAACTTTGCTTTTAGTCTGGTTTCTTCGATCTTACACAATGATCATAGATCTTGAAAGCGAGTGACTTCTTTCTTCCCATAAATACTTGAAGTGAGCCCCATTCCTCCAGTAGTGCATTCAGTACTACATTGGTCATTTCTTTGTTAGACATTATTTCACCCAGATCCTGAAGTTGATCTCTTATCTCATAAGTCCTCATAAAATATGAGGTTATTCCTTCTTCCCTAGAGATCTTCAATTTATAGAGTTCTTGCCTTAGAGAGATTACTTCTCCAGCAGTACTTATGGAAAATAACTCTACCAATTTGTCATATATAGATTTTGCAGTGTCTAATTTTGAAACATATGGGATGAGAGAGTCTTTCATGGACTCTATAGCAATCCTCTGGGTTCTTACTTCCCCCTTCATGAATCAAGCATGTGCTTAAGTATCTTCTTTGGGAGGTTGAGTTATTGACCCTTTGATGTGCCCCATGACTTCATTCTCAATGAGATTAGGTCTATTATTTTCTTCCATGCAAGCAACTTTGCAGCCCCAACCAATTTGTTGCTTTCTTTGCAAAAAGACATTCTGATAGCATCAGATGAAGTCATAAACTTACACGATTATTTGTTGCTTGCTCCTCCTTAATCTTGATGTTGATAGAAGATTACTCCTTGAAAGGTTGAGAGAGAGTTTGCTTCACAATGCTTCTTGAATGTTCTAGCCTTCTTAAGATGATGCTCTTGGAACTGCTTCTAGGGTTTTGGTCTTTCCTTCGGCTTTTTTCTTGTGTATGATTTCAAAACTTCTTGCTAGAGTAGATTTCTTCGATCTAGGGTTTCAATGTGTTGAAGATCTTGATTTCTTGCTTGGTGTCCTTTGACTTACTTTGCTCTGTCTTTGAAACTTGGCTCTTGTGTGTCTTCTTGATTAACTGCCCCTTCTTAACTCTAGCAAATAAGCTCTGATACCATGTTGAGAAATCTTGGGCAATAGTGATTAGGAGATTTATCTTCTTGATAATTGCTTATGATATGCTTTTACTTCTTGTATTATGATCTTCTTTTCACTACATTATCAATGTGTTCTTTTCATCAAGACAATTACCAAATAATAAATAGAAGACGAGACACAATATGTAGGCTTGTCAGCCAAGGCCAAAGCCTTTCACTCTTTGAGAGGAAAACACAATCATAGATTCTTCTTATAGATCTTCAATTGACAAATACCAAGACCATGATAAAGACACTTGACTCTAGAATCCTCCAAGGCCCTTGCCACTAACCCTTGATGTTCTTCCTCTTCCATTTCTTGGCTCCCTTCTACTCTTGAATTGTTCTTCTTAGCTTCCTCTAGAGAATATCAGTCTCTATCCTTCCACACTGCTCTTCTCAGCTCTCTCTAGAGAATCTCGATCTCCACTGCTCTTCTCGGCTTACCTAGAGAAGCTCAGTCTCCTAGATCAAAAACCCTAGAATCGTGTTTCTCCTTAGCTTCTCCATTGCGAGATCTATGCCCAAACAATGTCACAGCAAAAATCTCTACTTCGATCTTCTCTCGATGCCTTCAGTACTTCTCCGCTCACATGTGGGAGAGTATATGATCCAAGATAAGAACCCCAGAAGAATCTTTCCTTCACTATCCCTTCTTTGCACTTTTGCTTGTAGGCTCTTCCTCGCACTTCTGTTTGTAGCTCTTCTTCACACTTCTCTTCACTGAATTGCTTGCTCCTAAGTGAGGTCGAGTGTGGCTATTTATACACATTGTCTCATGTCCCTTAGGCTGACATGATCATTAAGAGGAAGGTCGACATCATCTAGCAAGTTCTCCATTCGTTGTAGGTCGACTTGAAGAGGATAAGTGCCAAGGTCTTGGAGGAATACTTTCCATAGACAAGTGTGACTCTGGACAATGTGTAACATCACTTCATTACATGACAATGACTCTTTTATTCTTTTATGACTAGATGACCAAATTCCTAAAGGCTCTCAATGGGAGACTTAACTCAAATATTAAAAACTCTTGCTCATGAAACCCATCATGCAAGCATTACAATATTTTATTTTATTTTCTTTACATCTCAATACATAAAATCACAATTACATGTCATTATGACAACCGAACCTAGTTACACTTTTCAACAAAGTGGGATGGACAGATGCAAGGCGTAAGCCACTGATAAATATCATTGCCACTTCACCAAAAGGAGCATTGTTTTTAAAGGCGGAAGCCTGCTTAGGATCAGTAAAAGATACACAGTTAATTGCTGATGTTTTAGTAAAATCTATTAAACAAATAGGACCTAACAACGTAGTGCAAATTATCACACATAATGAAACAATTCGCAAAGATGCAAGTTTAATTATTGAGGGGAGGTATGACCACATCTTTTGGACACCCTGCATCATCCATCATATGAATTTAATCGTAGAGGAGATCGACAATAAAGCTTCGTGGATAAAGGAAATCACAACAGAAGCAAGGGAGATTGTTAAATTCATTATCAACAACCACCAATCTCAAGCAACATTTCAAGAGTACTCCAAATTAGAATTCTTATAAGTTGTTGAGACAAGATATGCCTCAAACTTCCTAATGTTGTGTCGTCTTGTTGAGATTAAGCAACTAATAGTTTCTATGGTGGTGAGAAAACTTTGGCTTTAGTGAACACATGCATATTCGTAGCGGGGAAAAATAGTGTGTAGATTGTGCCTTGATGAGCAGTCGTGGAGTAAGATAGATTTCTTGCTAAATTTTCACAACCCAAACATTTCAGCTTCTTCGGAACGCTGACAAAGACCAATCTTTCTTAGAAGCAGTAAATGATGGCATGGATACCATGGTTTAGAAAACTGTGGAAATCATTTCACAAGAGTATCCACAGCTTATATTTGTTGATGTTCATTTTGCTGATTTAGTCAAGAAAATTATTGTTGATAGGTGGAAAACTTTCCACACTTCATTGCACACTTTAGCACATGCCCTAAACACATATTTTATGATGAAGACCTTATGTCTTAAAGAAATGGGAAGAGGAAGGCACCCCATAAGTATAGAGAGGTGGCTAATGGGGTTAAAAAACCCTTATGAGAATGTTTCCAGCTCATCTACACAGGGAGGTGAAGGAAGAATTTCCCAATTTTCTTGCAAGATTAGATGATTATTCAAATATATCTGCTTTGGAGGAGATAAGCAACATGAATCCAGTAAGGTGGTGGATTTTTCATGGAGCAAATGGTGTACATTTGCAAAACCTTGCCATTCGTGTTCTTTCGCAAGTGCCAAGCTCTTCATCAGCGAAAAGGAATTGAAGTGCCTATAGTTTTATTCATTTTTTTAAGCATAACAGGTTGGGCTCACAGAAGGCAGAGGATCTTGTTTATGTGAACTCCAACTTTCGCCTTATATCTCGTAGGGGTCCAAAATATAACAGTAGCCCTTCCAATGTTGTACAAAGTGGGGGCGAAGCGGGGATGGTTTTTGGAAGCGAATCCGCAGAGGCATCATTTCCCAAAAATCTAGGAGGTGAACCATCTCGAAAACGTCTATATATATATATGCATTTATATTAAAAAAAAAAGTCCAAAATACCAAATTAATTGTAAAAGATATGGAAACATGCATATTTGTACATAAATCAAGATACATATTGCATCCATTGTACACTAATGATTAATTATTCACGCACCAACCATCTAGATGCATCAACCATTTAGAATATAGATTCTTCTCCTCTTGTCTAGCCTTTGCTTCTACCTCAATTATCTAGGGATATTAGTCAACATTGCCCAATTTTGATCAAACTACCTAATCCAAGCCATAAAATATGGTAGAAAAACCTTAACATGCTAAGGGCATGACAAAGGATTTCAACAATTAATGCCACCAACACTAGGGTACATACAGGACTTGGTGCTCTTGATTAAATGCCAAACACATACCCTGATACATGATATGAAATTATATTTTCTCCATATGAAGTTTGATTAGGTTGAAACCACTCTTGAACATCCTGAGCCATTTCATGGTAATGTTAAAAATTTAATTAAAAGGATGAAAATGAAACATAAAGGCGAATGTCACTTTTACTTTAAAAGTTTAACATTACCATCAGGGAGCATCTAAGGAGCATCAACGGAGCACCTTGGGAGCGTCTGAGAAGACCCAACACAACTTAAGTCAAAGAAAAATTAAACAAATAAATTTAGAACCTTATGGAACCGTTTGTCTGCATTCGGATCAGCTCCGGATCCTTACAGATCCATGCCCGATATGCTGCTAATCCACCGTTGGATCTGCAGTTCGAAAATCTAGAACCACAGATAGGGCCAACACAGTTCAAAATTTCAAGGAGTCATCTTCGTCGACCCGATCAACGGTTCTAGATTCCGAACCATGAATCCAACGGCAGATCCCCCACAAATCCATATAGGACACGGTTTTCGATTAGGATCCTTGGGGGCAAAGTGGGGGCATTTCCTGCAACATTGGGTCCTTCTAGAAAATGGAATGTGGATCCAAAAACTGTTGAAATGTATAACTAGGAAGGAAATTTATTATTGTCATTCTTGATGCATAAGTTTAATGCTCAAGGTTATTTGATTTATAGTTCAAGCACCTATTGAGTGCTTCTACGGCTTGTCATCGAGTAAATAAGTCATAAGAGTCATTGTAATATGTTGAAGACCCATTTGGGTAAACATGTATTACGTAAGTCAAAATTATTTGAGTCACAAAAGACTCTCCACGACAAGTCAAACATGCTAAAAAAATTCGTCTTTCAAGGGAGATCAAGTCAACTCCCAAAGTGAAAAGTTGGCCTATTGGAAGGATTGTTCGACCACCCTAAGAAGCCTATATATAAGGTAGATATCGACCTCATTTGGAGGAGAAAAATTAAGCAAAAATTAAGTTCAATAAAAGGCACAAGAAGACAAGGGATAGCCAACGAGGAAGAGGAGAAACAAAAGGAAGAAAGAACTAAGGTTTAAAAGGTCTTTTTGGAACAAAATCTCTCACATGTGCGACTGCAACTAGGGTTTTCCTGAAGTTAATAATTGCAGACCTCAAGAGGAGCTGAAATCAGCATCCAAGAAGATAATAAGAGCAAGCCAAATTCATAAGGAGAGAGATCCAAAGTAAAGGAAAGAAACCTCATAAATCTGCCCTAAACTACCCACACGTACTGGGTTGCAGTGATTGAACGAAGACAAGAATTACACGTTGAAATTGTAGTCAAATTGCAGGTCTGAAATCTTGGTCAAAGAGGATTTGAAGCTACTACAAGGCAAGTTTCACTTGGGTTGACTTTGTGAACATGGAAGTACTTCAAGTGAGAAGTTTGACTTTGTCTTGGAGGGGTCTTGGTAGAGAGTCATACGTCTTGGAATTCGTCATTTGAAGTTCTACAAGTAGAGAAGAGTTCTTGTGGGTTTTCGTTTCAAGAGAAGAGTTTTTGGCCATGGCTGATAGCCTATATATCATGTCTCCTCTTGTCTCATTATTCTTTCATAGTTTGGTAGTTGTTTGATGACAAAAACATAATAATAATCAAGTGAAGGAAGAATTTAATCAAGTTAAGTTAAAATATGTAATAAGAAGTTATCAAAGCAAGAAAAATCACCTAATCTAGCTACCCCTAGATTTCTCAACATGGTATCAGAGTTAAGGTAACAAGTCAAGAAGAGGTAGCTTGAAGAGCACATCATTGAAGAAAGGGTTGAGCACAAGGAAATCATTCAAGAGGACTAAGAAGCACCAAGGAGGAGTACTCATCTCAAAAGCTCACATCATTAGGAGAAGAAGACGTCAAGGACCCTACCTCCACTCAAAGAAAGAAGGTTTACACACTTCAAGCATTTTGAACTCTCCATACTCTACATTTCTACATCCCTAGGAAGCAAGAAGAAGCATTGCCATCACCATCAAAGACATCAAGGTAATCTCCCTCATATTAAAGCAAGGATCACATTTCAAGCACATTTGAAGAAAAATATCTCTATTTAAGAAGTATTGTCATCCTCAAGGAAGCAAACATCATCAATCATCATCAAAATCAAGAAAGCATCAAGTTGAACATATCATCATCAAAATAGCATCTTCACTTGACAAGTATCCTTATATCTATGTCTGTATCTACTATCAAAATGACTTCATTCTACAAGGAAATCAACAAATTGGTTGGGTCATCAAATTTCCTTGCATGACAGATTTGATCTTCATAGAGAATGAAGTTGTTGAATATGAAAAGGGCTCCATCTCAAAACCATCTCAAAAGCAAGCTCAAGCATTATCAAAATATATGAAAGGGGAAATAAGGGCTCAAAGAATCCTCATAGAATCAACCTATGTTGCACGGGTTCTCGAACCCGTCTCGGGTTCTCGTTCCCAAGTACCGGATTCGAGTTCGGGTGCTTCTAAGAACACATAAGAACCAAGTTCTTTTATTAAGAACCAGGTTCTTCATTAAAAAAAATTGGGTTCTTTTGTCTTGACGTGTACGAAGAACCCTGTTGATGGGTACTTGGAACCCCAAAATCGAGTACTTTTGGGTTCTTTAGGGTTCATTTTAGTTTTTAATTAATTTAATGGGCTTCCCCTAATATTCTAGGTAGCTGGTTTTTCATATTGCGAGAGGAATTGGAGTACTTATGCCTGTATCCATTTAGTAAAGAGAAATATGTTGGACTCAAAGAAGGCAGGGAACTTAGTTTACGTTCATAGCACACTTCGTATCATATCTCGAAAAGGCACTGGATACAAGGAGGGTCCTTTCAAGAGATGGGACCAATACACAAATGATGTTATGTGTGTGGACGAGGAGATACAACCAGATGGCCTTATTGAGCTACCTCCAGTTGCTATGGATGAGCAAGAGCCTCAAGATGAGAGTGATTCCTACCTGGAGAGCATGCTAACTGAAGATCTGAGTGATGCTGATCACATGGCTTGAGAAAGCCATTGTTCACTATTAGCTATTTTTATTTTAGTATTTTAAAATTTCCTAGTTCTTGTTTGGAGATGCCTTAAGACAAATTTTGAATGTAGTATGACAATGGACATATATCATGATTCTTATTAATGTGTAAACTCCAATTTGCACTTGATATCAAACTAGAAATTTTCAAATTTCATTGTGCATGTTGAATGTTCAATGATGTGCATGTTTAAATAGTTAAAGTTTAAATCATAAATATTTTAGTTTTCTTGTTTAAAGTTGAAAAATATGCAAATTCATATATATTATAATTTTACAATATAATATATATATATATATATATATATACCCCAACGAACCCACTCACCCTATTTCAAAAAATGACGTACCCGTCCCCGTCTTCACACCCGTACCAGTCCCCGAACCCACGTTGTTTCCTGGCAACATAGGAATCAACCAAGGATTCACTCATCCCTTATCTCGCAAGGATGGAAACATCGAAAGAAATCTATGAAAAGTTATACAAGATGAAGGTATCAAAGGAAGAAGGGATAGCCTCATACCTTATGAGGGTGTCACAAATAAGAGACCAACTACAAGAGTTACAGGAAATAATGTACGATAAAGAAATGACCACCATTGTGTTCAATGCACTACCTGATGAATGGGGCAAGTTTGTATCAAGTATCTATGGAAAGAAGGAAGCTACTCCATACAGTGAACTTTCATCATTATGTAAGATTGAAGAAACTAGGTTGAAGGCAAAAAGCAATGTTGGATCAAATCAACAAGTTCAAGCATTTGTTGTCATGGCTAGGAGAAAAGGAAAGTTTGGAAAGTTTGGTCCTAAGAAAAAGAAGAAGATAGATATGTCAAAAATGCAATGCTATGTACGATACGAATATGGGAAATTTAAAAGGAATTGTCCGAAAGTTAAGAATGACAACAAAAAGAGAAAGGAAAGAAATGAAGCCCATATTACCGAAGAAGTGGAAGAACCTAAAAAGAAGACAAAAGAGGAAGTGAAAGATCTCTAATATGACTGAGATAATCTCCTTCACTTAGTTCTTTTCAATTTTGTAGAAAATAGCTATCATGATAGGAGGCATCTCTAGCATCAAGATGCATTAGAGTTGATATAGAGATGACATGGTGATAGAAGCTTGGAAGGATAGCTGAAATAGAAATCAACATGGTTGTAATAGTCATCACGACAGAAGGAAAGAATTTGATAGCATCTCCATTGAAAGCATAACCAAGTAGAAGCATATATGGTTAGAGGAAAGTCATCTAACAAGATAGAAGAGAGAGAAAGCTCATCCTACATCATCATTATTAGAAAGGAGCATTTGCAGAACGAGGATCATCGAGATCCTCCACTAGAATCTTTATAAGAAGATTCACCTCTACCTTGAAGAAGCAAATGTCTCGCTCATAGTCTACATTCCACCTTGTGTTGGATCCATTGTCTAGAAGGACGATCATATGGTGACAAAGGAATGTAGCATGTCAAGATGGTTGAAGTACTTTCATCTTCAAGCAAGGAAAGGAAGTTGTCTAAGGAAGTCTAGATGCTCACATCAAGGAAGAGGTATATATATATTTAGAGAGATAAAGTCATGTCATCATATGGTTGCAGTTAGAATGGTTGAATTCTCTATCTCATGAGCATGATCGAAGAAGAAGGATCTCTTCCATTAGAATGAAGCATGAAGGCATGTAGTCAATGTCCCTTGAACTCTTCTACATACTGATAAAATGAAATCAACATAATATGAGCTCATATCGAATATGAGGTGGTTGACAATCTTGGTTCCTATGTTGAAAGAACCATGTAAAGAAGATCCTGAGGATAGCAATATGTGAAGAAAGGAATAAGAGCTCGTGAAAGATGCAACTATAGTCACCTAAGATAAGTGACCAACATCCAACAACTAGAAGAATTAACTATGATATCTCCATAGAGAAGGTATGAAAGCCTTGATAAAGTTTAAAAAGGAAAGAGACACTTGATATTAAATGTCTTGGAGATGGAATCATACATGTGCAAGATGTTGATGTTGCAAGAAGTTGATATCATGACGAAAAGGCCATCACAAAAAGGTAACTTTGATTTGATATTTATTTTGATTTTTTAAACCATTTGGTTCGATTGTTACAGGGCTACCCAAAGATGATTCTAGAAGTCATCTACAATCAATACTCATGTGATTGGATGGAAGATCCTGAAAGAAACATGACTTGGAAGAGGTAGTTGTATGAAGAAAAGTCAGATGTGGACTAGAAGATCACTTTCCAATGAAGAGAAGGATGACATGACTATTGGTTCAACCCTATAGTTCGTTTAAGGAAAGTGATGGATGGTTGATGCCCTACGAAGAAGAAGTTGAAGTTCATGACATCGTAAGAGGATCCCTACAAGCAGCTGATATGGTTGTTGATCGCAAACAAGTCCTTGCATAAGAGGGAGCTTGGGTATATTCCTTTTATAGGAATGTATAGATTCTCCCTAGTCTAGAGGGGCTAATAGACACATCATTCTTGTCTTCATGTTATGAAGAAAGAATGTTGGATTGGGTAACCATCTGAGATTGATCCCGATACTATTTGAGAATGTCAAAGGGCATCCAATAGGCAAGAGTAGTCAAAAAGGAAATTCATTGAGGATGTGTTATTCCAAGACAATAATTGTCCTAAAAGGACATTCCCTTTGAACACCCAAGTGGAATATGTGCCCTGACATACAATGATGATGGTGTTTATCAGTCATTGGTCTCACCAGCATTGTTCTCCGAAGCAACAAAACTTAAAGTTGTTGTGCTCCTAAATACGTAAAATACACAATGTTTTGTAAGTAATCGTTTATTAATAAGATGAATGAACAAGAGTGATTGAATGTTACAGTGAGGGACTACTTATATATCTAGGCAGGTGTCCCTTCTTATCCTTTGTAATGCTTGCCTTCTTCTCAGCAACCATTGCTTGCAATGATCTCCAAAAATGCATAGACTATGTTCCAATTTGATCTCCATTGGTCCCACCGACTTACAGAATTTCACCTTCTACTTTCCTGGGAATATATAAATTAAAATGTATGTGTGTCGTTGCGTCGGCCTCGACTTCTCCTCCAAAGACACAACCAACTTCTCGTGGAATCTATCCACCTTATTCAATGCAACCACAAATGGTGTGTGTCGCATTTTTAGAGGATTCACTGACCCAATCGTTTGGGGTTCCAAACTATGCATGATACCAACAACCAATATTGCAATATCACATAAACCAGAACCACCTTATCTCAAATTTGTGAAGGATTCATGCCCGGGTGTGTCAATAACAAGTAATCCTGGAACTCTTAAATTAGCATCAACCTTTAGCTCTTTGGTTCTCTCCCTTGTATTTTGCATGGGAAAGTATGTTTCTTCAATCTACTGAGTGATCCCTCCTGCCTTGCCTTCCTGCACATTTGTCCAATGAATACAATCGAGCAGTTTTGTCTTCCTCGCATCAACATGACCAAGGATACAACAGATAGGTGAGTGTAAATCATTTGAACTCCTTTTTGGCAGTGTATTTGGCTTCCTTGCTTCTTGTTTCATTGTTACCTCTCGTTGTTTCTTATTTCCTATATCCTCTTGTCCGTTATCAGTCTCTTCACTTTCTAACTCTTCTTCACCTTCAGGTTGAGCTTGCTGGACCTTTTTAACTGGTGGAACATGTTTAACAAGAGGTACAGAGTTTTCCACATTCATAGTTGTGGGTGTTGAAGTAGGAGCAGATGTTAATTTGGATGTTGGCATAACTACACGTTTGGGGACTTTCATAGCTATGGGACTTTCTTCTTCTTCAACAAAAGCACTCTTAATAAACAAGGCAACACCCTTTTCATCCCAACCTTTTGCATCCCAATGATCTTCCTCCTCTTCCTCCTCTTCTATTTCTATGTCTAGATGAATCTCAACAAGCTCAACCTCCATTACATCTGCTCTTCTGGTAGGTGGCTATCATCTGGGCATCATGATTTGTAGTCACTGCAACCTGCTCAGCTGCCACAACATCAACAACAATTAGATTGTGTCTCTTCTTCTTTGTTTCATATTTTGGTTTCTTAGGCATAGTATGATTTTCCTCCTTTAAGATATCTGATGAAACTCCACTTTGATTATCAGCCTTATTAAACTCACCATGAGAAGATCTTGATTCAAAATGTTCAATATCATTTCCTTGGTTAGAGCATTCTTTATTGTTAGTCTCTTTCACGTCAATGTCCTCTTCCATTGTAGGTGTTGAATTTGATGTTTTGAAAGCCATTAATGATTTTGCAAATGATTTTTTTATTTGTTGTAACGCTTCTCCAATTTCATTTAACAATTTAGCTCTATGATATTCACTAGATACATGATTTCACGACTAAAACATAATGGCAAATTGTGTAGAAAATAACATCCAAAAGCTCAAATGGCTCTGATAATACTGTAAGAAACAAGGTTCGTATACTTAAAGGAATGCTCTAATACCACTGAAGCAAAAAAACTTAAAGTTGTTGTGCTCTTGAATGTGTAAAATACACAATGTATTGTAAGAAATATTTTATTAATTAGATGAATGAACAAGAGTGATTGAATGTTATAATGAGGGCCTACTTATCTACCCAGGAAGGTGTCCCTTCATCACTGCGCATGTCTTTTAGACGTGCCTTCTCATTTAACTAATGACTATTAAAATAATCATTATTTTGATCATTTATTATTTACATTTACTTGTATTTACTTTTATTTTATTTAAATTATATTCATAACATGCTCTGATCCTGTGGAAAGATAGAGTTGCTACTCAAGGAATTGTTATGTGACACTGTTGGTTGGTATGATGAGATGCATTGGTATAAGCTAATAAGATAGCTTATGAAATGGCTTGCCAATCGAACTCTTCTTATGAGAATTCTTCAGTATGAGAATGTCCAATTACCTTGTGTAGATTATGAATACCTTCCTAGTTAAGAGGGAGTGTTGAAATGTGTAACTAGGTTCGGTCTTCATAATGACGAATATAATCATGATCTTATACATTTAATATTAAAAAGAAAGGAAATTTATTAGTCATTCTTGATGCATGGACTTCATGCTCAAGGTTATTTCATTTATAGGTCAAGCACCCATTGAGTGCTTTTACAGCTTGTCATTGAGTCAACAAGTCATAGGAGTCATTGTAATATGTTGAAGACCCATTAGGGCACCATGTATTATCTAAGAGAAAATTATTTGAGTCATAAAAGGCTCCCCAGGACAAGTCAAACATGCTACAACAAGTCGGCTTTCAAGGGAGATCAAGTCGGCTCTCAAAGTGACAAGTCGGCCTAATGGAAGGACTATTCGACCACCTTAAGAAGCCTATATATATAAGGTAGACGTCAACCTCATTTGGAGAGAAATTAAGCAAAAAAGAAGTTTGATAGAAGGCACAAGAAGACAAGGAACAGCTAGTGAGGAAGAGAAGAAACAAAAGGAAGGAAGAACTAAGGTTTACAAGGTCGTTTTGGAACAAATTCTCTCACACGTGTGACTACAACTAGGGTTTTCTGAAGTGAATAATTGCAGACCTCAAGAGGTGTCGAAATCAGCATCCAAGAAGATAATAAGAGCAAGTCAAATTCATAAGGAGAGAGATCCAAAGCAAGTGAAGGCAAGAAGCCTCATATAGATGCCCTAAACTACTCATATGTGCGAGTTTGCTGAAATTGAAGGAAAACGAGAATTACAGGTTGAAATTGCAGTCAAGTTGCAAGTCCGAAAACTTGGTCAAAGGAGAATTTGAAGCTACTACAAGGCAAGTTTGACTTGGGTTGACCTTGTGAAAAAGGAAGTGCTTCAAGGAGAAGTTTGACTTTGTCTTGGAGGGTCTTTGTCAAGGATCATAGGTCTTGGAATTCGTCATTTGAAGTTCTATAAGAAGCGAAGGGTTCTTGTGGGTTTTCCTCTCAAGAGGAGACTTGTTGGCCCTCGCTGATAGCCTATATCATGTGTCCTCTTGTCGTATTGTTCTTTCATACTTTAGTAGTTGTTTGATGATAATAATCAAGTGAAGAAAGAAGATCAAGTTAAGTTAAAATACGTCACAACCAGTTATCAAAGCAAGAGAAATCACCTAATCTAGCTGACCCTAGAGATCTCAACAGAAACTCTTGATTTGGAGCTCTCTCTTGTTGCCCTGAATATTGAGGACCGAGAGCCTAGAAGTGCAATTGGCAAATCATCTTCTTCATCTCCACCATCCATTGTTCAACATGCTTCTTCTTCTATTTTTGACGAGGATTATAATGACAAGGATGAAGATTGAAGACTATTAGTCTCTAGTCTTTATACTACTTGTGGCATCATAGTCTTTATACTACTTGCAACCCCATATATATAATAAAAGTTGATTTTGGATATTCACCTTATTTATGGCTTCTGATATTTTTCCTAGATTCCTCTCATTGAGAGGTGTAGGATTGATCTAAAGATCATCTGATTCCGATAAGTATTTATGGAGATGTGAATTTATTTTGATTATGGACAAATTGTCAAGGTCAGCCAGCAAACTTATGTAGACTCAGAAGCCCAACAGTCACGTCTATTCATCCTCAACGCTTGCATATAAATACAAGGAGCATTCTCCTCATTTGGACAATTCATTCACTCATCTTCTCTCTCTCTCTCTCCTACGCATAAAAGTAGCCTCTCTCTCTCTCACACGTGTGGCAGAAAGGAAGACGTCCTAGGGCAAGGAAGACGCAGAAAGAAGGACGCTAGGGCAGTAGGTCATCTCTTTGACCAGCATTGACCATTCAGAAGTGTGGATTGGGTGTGGTTGCCTCTCCTAAGCAGGCCACAATTTTTAGCACAAAAACTGAGGTGATCTGACATTTGGTTTGACCAGTGTTCACTGCCCTAGTTTAGGGCTGCAAGTTGACTTCAGAAATCTGCAAATTGACTATACTTTTGGGGCTGTTCAAGCATTGTTTCTTCAAGCTGTTCGAGAACAAGTTGACCGGAAATTGACCAAGCATTTTAGAGGTCAATTTCAGCTAGTTTGACCAAGTTTGACTTTGTTGATCTAGGGTTTGCTGCTGCTGATATAAAATTACAGAATTCAGATTTTGTACCTTTCCTCTCTGCTGAACTATTGAAGATAAAAGAAGATTTGATCAAAGGGTTTCCCCGCATTGGGGTTTGTCCCTGGTTAGCCGCCACATCTTGTGTCTCTTGTCTTGGCTTCTTTTCTGTTGATCATTTAATGTTTTATCTGCACTTTACTTAATGTATATGTGATTGCTAATCTGTGGGTAATAAAAAGAAAAATAAGCAAATTGCTCTAGGCATAGAGCATACCATAATTTAACAATTTATAATAAACCCCATTTATTAAGGTTATTTCTGAATATTGTTGCTTTCAACATGTGATCATTCATTAGTAAATGTTACATTAGTATGTTTCATCATCATGTGACATGTATAATTGATAGGTTATGCATTGATATTGGGCAATTTAATCATAATGTAATAATGTATCATGTATGCTTTATGATTCCATATAACATTTCTTAAATGTCCTAACATATATATATATTATATATATATATATATATATATATATATATATATATATATATATTGTTTCCTCATTTCCAAATTTTGCGGGGGTCATGTTTTGTACCCGTACATGTTTCCAAATTTTGTCAAGATCACCTTTTGTACCCGTACTAATTTTCGCATATCGTACAACTTGGGATTACCCTGTCACATAATAGGTACTTTAGGATTTTACATATCCATGTATGATGTGGGTTGTTTCTTGTGACAGGTAGTTGTAGGAAGATCTCAATGGTTGTGTTGCGATTACTTCAGTGCTTGAAGCAAACAAGTGTTGGAAATGTAACTAGGTTCGGTCTTCATAGTTGTAATTGTACTTGTATTTAAATGTATTTTGTAAAAGAAAAGAAAAGAAAAAGAAATTTTTATTATTATTTTATGAAGTGGGTTGTTGCCTGTGACAGGGAGCTATTGGAAAATCTCAATGGTTGTGATTCCCTTGCTTCAGTGATTCAAGCAAAACAGTGTAGGAAAAGTAACTAGGTTTGATCTTCATAATTGTTATTGTACTTGTATCAAAATGTATTCTGTAAAAGCATGTTCTTCATGCTTCTAGGGTTTATTGAGTCAAAAAAAAATCATTTGAGTTAAAGTCTCATTTGGACTTCCTGGAAGAAAAGAAAGAAAATTTTGTATTAAGTCAAATTTTGTATTAAGTCAGAAGTGCACAAATACAAGAAAAGTTTGACCTCTTTTGGAATCTATCACTTCGATTTTTGTACAAGAAGATGAATTTCAACAATAAAACAACGCATAGAGAGAGAGAGAAAATATTATTTTCTGCCCTAATATGTGTTGAAGAAAACGTAACTAGGTTCGGTTTTCATGACACTGTAATTATGATTTTTGTTAAACAAGAAAATAAATTCATTATTCCTTTCTGCATGGGTTTCATGAGCAAGAAATTTATTTTTATAGATGGATCCGATTAAGTGCCTTACAATTTAGATTTAAGGTCAAAGAGTCAAAGTAATGAATAAGGAGCTCTTCGTGAGCCTATGTAAAATGTATACAAGTCTACAACAACCCTCCAAGACAAGCCCAATCCTCGAAAGACAAGCATGAAGAAGTCTGTTTGCAAAACGATGTAGAGAACAGCCAAGTCTGCCTCAAAATGAATATTAATGTTATGTCGGCTCATTAAAGAGACACAATAATTCAAGGTGACATGTCAGCTTATTTACAAAAACCTAACTACTATAAATAGCCCGCTGACATCGCCACAGAAGTCACGAATCTCGAATGTCTCTAAGATTTCAGATGAAGGTACAAGAGCTCTGAAATCTCGAGAAAAGTGCAATAAGAAATCTCGAATAAGTGACTTCGGATAAGAACAAAGGTACAGGACTTAGATGGGTACAGGATCTCGGACACATCTGTGATCTCAATGATAATAACAATAAATAACTACAGGTTCTCCTCAGCGCAAATTATAGTGCAAGGTAATTATAGTGTCCATAAATCATAGTCTCCTTCTCGGTACTGATCTAAATGAAGGATGAAATCACAGTCATGAAGGTGAACTCGGATCACACTACAACACATACATTCTCGACATTCTAGACAGTCACAACCTCGTTGACATAATGATGAAGTAGGAAATCGTGAAGGTCATGATCAAGTTCTTAGCGCAGCTCACCTCGCTGCCATAATGATGAAGCAGGCAATGGTGAAGGTCATCATCAAGTCCTCAGTGCAGCTCACCTCGTTGACATGATGATGAAGCAGGCAATGGTGCAACTAAGGACCTTTGTGGTATTATGATGATTATCTCGGTGGAGCGGTAATGATGATGATGTTCTCAAAGTGAGAAAAGGATTGGTGTCTTGGTCTTGGAGAGGCCTAGTAGGTCAAGGGTCATGGGCATGGTATTCGTCAATTGGAATCTGTATAAGAAGAATTTATTGTGGGTTTTCCTCTCCAAGAGGGAGAGGTTTTGGCCCTAGCAGAATGCCAACATCTTGTGTTCTTGTCTCTTTGTTTTTGGTGGCCATTTGATGAACTAACAAGGACACACTATAATAATAATAAGTGTAGATTGGAATAAGAAAGAAAATTGAAAAACACCTCACAAATAGTTATCATGAAAGAAGAATCACATTAACTATATTTGCCCTAGATTCTTCAACATGGTATCGAATCTAAGGTGTTGAAGTCAAAGGAATGGGCAGCAACAGAGACACAAGGATTAGTCTTCAAGAAGGGCATTAAAACAAGTTTAAGGGTTTTGTCAAGATTAATACATCAAGTCTACAACAACAATCTATGTGAAAATTTCTAAACAGAAATCTTACTGTGGTGATTAATATTATTTCTTCTACTTATTATCTCAAAAAGAAGTTATTCACAGTGTTCTTACGACAAATATGAAAATATATTCTACTACAGCCTTCACAATTAAAATACTACAAAAAGTAAATGCAAGGAAAAACACTGACACAAATACAATCACAATGACATAGTTATTTTTGGACAATCGTCCCAAAAAAACCCAATGTGGGAAAATAGGTGCAGCAGATGAGGGTTTCTTTATTATTCTTCAGCAAAATCTCATGTACAAATTACAACCAGCAAAACAGGAGTGAGAAAATTTACAGACACTTACTGACAAATTTCTAATCGAAGTGAAGTACCCCTCTTTCCTCTGAATCCTTCTACGTCCCTTTATGTCGATTTCCCACACTAGCCCAACGTCTAGTTGCCCACACAGTCCCTACGTCAACCTTCCTCTACGCAACTCTTTCTACATCAACATGTTCCTCCTCTGCGTCATGTTGTCTTGCACTCTCGAAGGATGTTGACGCCCTCTCTACCTTTCTCACCTACAACCCTCCCTCTAATTCGATTTTCTCTTCCTGAACTTTGACCAATGAGAAAATCAATCTTACTTAGGTAACAAAGTATCTGCCTCTGGTGTGTTCTCCAAGTGCCCATCAAGTCTCCTCTTATAATCCTCTCGTTGATCAATCAACGGCCCAAATTAGATTCTAATCAATGGATAGGATCATATTGACTTGATCTTTGCCTTCTTCTAGAAGTTTCACCCACAGTTTAGATTAATACCCATAAATTATTTTAGTTTCCTAAGTTTAAACTTAGGGTCCCATTAAAAATAATTAATTATTTTAATAAATTTGTTTCTAGGTGGAATTTCCCAAAACGATTTTTGGGTATTAGAGAATGTGTCTAAGCCTCCCTGCAAAATTTGAGACTTTGAGAACATCTGATACTACCAGAAATCAACACTCCCTCTTAGCGAGGAATGTGCTCTAGTAATGCAACCTACTAAAGCACCACCATGTTCTATAACGTATCCCTCTGCACTAGCTGATGTCTAACATCCTTCCCACCAACTACTGCGCAAATGTTGCATTTGTATTGTTGCTGACCCTGCCACATGTAAACATTACATCCGTACTGCAACTCCCACTGTCAGTGGAAATGAAAAGTCACATATTTTTGCTATTGAAACAGATTCTCTACCATACCCATCTGCTCTCTGAACAGAATGAACCTCTCTCTTCCTAGAGCCTTTCTGAGTATGTTTCCTACCTGATCTCATGTGGGGACATATTGTCGCTGTACTACCCCACGTTGTACACAGTCTCTGATAAAGTGACATCTGATATCAATGTGTTTTGACCGATCATGAAATACTAGATTCTTAGAGTTTGATACAACACTGATTATCACAATACACCCTGGTCGCTTCCATCCTTTTTCTAAACAAGCTCATAAGCAGCTTTCTAAGCCATATAGCTTCGCATATAGATGTGTTGGCTGCCATATGTTTTGATTTTGCTGAGCTCAAAGCTACAGACTTTTGCTTCTTGCTGCACCAAGATATCATCCCTGATCCAACATTGAAGTAGTACCCCGAGGTACTTTTACGGTCAACTGAACTACTTGCCCAATCTGTATTCGTGAATCCATTCAATCTGACGTCCTCCCCTCCGGAGTATATCAACCCATATTCGATTGTTCCATGCACATATCTAAGGATGTGTCTAGTTGCCGCCCAATGCACCCTTTTTGGTTCTACCATGAACTGACTAAGAGTGTTGGCCATATACATAAGCGGCAGAATGAGTTGTCTGTACAAGGTGGGGTCCACTTCCTTGTCTCATGATGCATCTGTTTTCTTCCAATTGGTGATCATGGGCGTAGCCAAGGGTCGATAGTCCTGCATTCTGAATCTCTTCAAAATCTCTATATCATGTCTTCCTTGCCCAAAGAAGATCTCCCCGTTCTTCTGCTAAACGTCCAATCCCAAAAAATAATGCATCAACCCCATATCCTTCATGTCAAATTTAGCGTCAAGAATCTTCTTACAATCCTATATGAACTTGGATGAACCTGTTAAAAACAAATCATCCACATATAATACCAGAATAAGTGGCTCATTCTCTACCATCAAATAGTAGAGATTGGGATCAGCATCACTTTTGACAAATCCCAACTGTTGCAAGTAACTATCAGTCCAATTGCTGCAAGTGTCTCCTTGAGCCCATACAGGGCTTTCTTTAATCTGCGAACATGAGTTCTCTTCTCATGAGTTTCAAAGCCTTTGGGTTGTTCTATATAGTATATACACTTACTCTTCTATCACCCCGTTCAAGAATGTTGTCCTGACATCCATAGTCTATTCATTCTTTCTGAGCATACCCCTTTGCCACGAACCTAGCCTTGTCCTTCTCTATACTGCCATCTGCAACATACTTGATCTTGTAGATCCATCTTGATCCTACAACTGATCTCTATTCTGCTCTAGGTACTACTTTACAGACATCATTCATCATGATAGAGTTGTACTCTTCTACCATGGCATTCACCCATACTTGATGTACAACTTCCCGAAAGCTAGAGGGTTCTTCAACCTGAGCTACCAATGCCTGGTATCTATCAGTTGTCTACGCTGCCTTTTCTCGGTTCTAGGACCTCCAACAAACTCCTATGTGTTCCTCAGTGTTTTTCGCACTTCTTTGTTCGTTCTACCACTGTTGGTGGGAGACTCAACCAACTCCTCCTCCTGATTTTGATGTTCCATCTGCTGAGAATTATCTGGATTTCCTCCTTCTAACGAGATATTGGTACTGGTCATTGTACTCGATCCAGGTGTTTGTACTCCTGCTTGTCCTTTATGCTGCCCCTGTTGCTCCTAGACTACTGGAACATCTCGTGACTGATCTTTTGTTGGCATCTCACGATATTTCCTAAAATATCTATCCTCCATGAACTTTGCATCCCATCTCACTACAATCTTACTATTGCTAGGAATGTAGATTATGTATGCTTTCAAGGTCTTGGTGTATCCTAGGAGATACCCCTTTTCTACAGTCTATTCCAATTTACTATGCTTCTCGTCTGGAATGTGACAATATGTCACGCTTCCGAATATCCTAAAATCACTGACTTTCGGCTTCTTCCCTGTGAACCTTCGGGTGTTTTCTTCCCCAATGCTCTATGAGCTCTATTCTGGATATACACAATTGTGTTACAAGATTCTACCCATAAATACTTACGTATATCCTGATCATACAACATAGCTTTGGTTGCCCTAACGATAGTTCTATTTTTCCATTCTGCTACTCCATTCTGTTCTGGATTATATGGAGTTGTCCACTCTCTTTTGATGCCCTCCTTTGCGCAGAAATCTATGAAGTCTCTATCCATATATTCTCAACCATTATCTGAACACAATACCTTTATCTTTTTCCTTGTCATATTTTCAACGAGAGTCTTAAATTCTCTAAACCAATCAAAGATCTCATCCTTGGTCATTAAGAAATAGATCCAAGTTTTTCTAGCATGATCATCAATAAAAGTGACGAAGTATTCGCCACCACTAAGAACTCTAGTTGACATTGGACTGCAAATATCTGAGTGTAACAATTCCAATACACATTCAGCTCTATTGTTACTTCTGGAAAAAGGTGTTTTAGCATACTTCACTAGCACACATCCTCGACATAAGTCATCATGCTCACAACTAAGGGTTGGTACTCCTGTAACAGTCTCTATGAGCATCCTCAGTGCTCCATGGTGTAAGTGTCCCATTCACCTATGCCATAATTCATTTCGTTCCTTCTCACCATTATACTTGTTGCCTATCAGTGCCATTGGTGACTCAAGCTACAACCAATACAATTTGTTACTTCGAATCCCAATTTGCCTTTTCTTCTTCCAGCTTGGATGCTTGGCGTATACTTTCTTTCCCATGAAGTATACATCGTATCCCTGTCTTGTAACTGGAACACTGAAATCAAGTTCAATCCTAATTTTGGCATATGTAAAACATTGGTGGCTCGGATGATAGTCCTTGCTTCTATCTGAAATGTTATGGTGCCTCTCCCTACTAAAGTACATTTCGTTACGTTTCCCATAGTAATTTGGAAGTCCATTTGTTCTTCTTGATAGCTCGAGAAATGTTCTCGTCCTCCCGTCATATGAGTTGAAGACCTGCTATCAATGTACTAAACATTTGCTGACGCTGAATTTGCTAAGCATGTGAATTCTTCTGATAATCTGCTAGACAACTCTTAGACACTTCGAGTATCCATCTTGTGCCAATTTCGGACGCTATACTTCCCCAACAACTGCTACAGGAAAAACTGCATCCCACCTGAGACAACCCCTCTCGTTGACTCTTCTGTTGCACTGATCCTTCTGTCACTAACAAATTTCGATCAAGAACACCTACCCCTCTATCTACTCACTCAGAGAGAGTTTTACCACAAAATCTAATCCTCTTGGCTTGAACTGTGCAAACCCCTTGGAAATTCGAATTACTGCCCCTGCAGGAATTTCGAATTCCTTTATTTCTTCTACTTTACCTCAACTCTAATACCATGTGAAAATTTCTAAATAGAAATCTTATTGTAGTGATTAAAATTATTTCTTCTACTTATTATCTCATAAGTAAGTTATTCACAGTGTTCTTACGGAAAATATCGAAATATATTCTACTGCAGCCTTCATAATAAAAATACTGCAGAAAGTAAATGTAAGGAAAAATACTGACACAAATACAATCACAATGACACAACTATTTTTGGACAATCATCCCCGGGAAAACCCAATGTGGGAAAATGAGTGCAGCAAATGAGGGTTTCTTTATTATTCTTCAACAAAATCTCATGCACAAATTAGAACCAACAAAACAGGGGTGAGAAAATTTACAGACGCTTCCTGACAAATTTTTGATCTAGGTGAAGTACCCCTTTCCTCTGAATCCCTCTATGTCCCTCTACGTCAATTTTCCCACACTAGCCCAATGTCTAGTTGTTCACGCAGTCCCTACATCAACCTGCCTCTGCGCTACCTCTTTCTGCGTCAACCTATTCCTACTTTGCATTTTGCTATCTTGCACCCTCGAAGGATGATGATGCCCTCTCTCCCTTTCTCACATACAACCCTCCCTCTAATTCGATTTTCTCTTGCTGAACCTCGACCAGTGAGAAAATCAATCTTACTCGAGTAACAAAGTATCTGCCTCTGGTGTGTTCTCCAAGTGCTGATCAAGTCTCCTCTTATAATCTTCTCGTTGATCAATCAACGGGCCAGATTAGATTCTAATCAATGGCTAGGATCATATTGACTTGACCTCTACCTTCTTCTAGAAGTTTCACCCACAGTTCAGATTAATACCCATTAATTATTTAATTTCTTAAGTTTAGACTTAGGGTCCCATTAAAAATAATTAATTATTTTAATAAAACTGTTTTTGGGTGGAATTTCCCAAAATGATTTCTGGGTATTGGAGAATGCTTTTGTCTAACCTCCCTGCAATATTTGAGACTTGGAGAAAATCTGATGCTACCAAAAATCAACAGTCTAAAATAGCAAAGGAAGACCAAGACCCTCATAAAAGTTGTCTACAAAGCAAGTCCTCATCTTGGAACAGGTTGACACCATGGGAGCAACCTTGATCCACACTACAAAAGAAGGCATATTGAAAGCAAGAAGGCACTATCATCTCCAAGGTTATGAAGTCAAGCAAGGACCATCTCCTTGCCCTAGAAGAACACCATCCAAGGGAGCAGCAAATCATCAAAACAGAGCAACCTTTTTTATTAAGGAAAGGATTTCTCACCTGAAAGAAGATCATCCAAGAGGAAGCCCTCATACATCTTCTTCAATCATCATCAACATGATCAAGGTGAAGATTTCATCTTCACATGACAAGTAAGTATCTTTTAAATTTATAATTTTGGTTAAATGACTTCATGAATTGCAAGGGCATCTATAAGTTGATGGGTCATCAAGGTTCCTTGCATGAAGGAGGATAGTCATAGTCCTCTAAGAAGCTGAAGTCATTAAACATATCAATAGGTCTCCTCTGAATTTATGGAAGGGGATCCTTATGAAAGATCCCCTCACATAGCAATATTGGAGACATCAAAGTGATCTAGATGATAAACTCATTCTCTAAAGATGCAGTGACGAAGGTCACATGAAATTTGATCTACATGAAAGTAAAGGGTATCAAAGGATGTAAGATATCTTACATCTACAAGACCTAGAAAGGAAGATAACCATAACGCACTAACAGATAATCAAGGTAACAAATATCCATAAGATAAGAAGGTTACCTCATTTGACAACTTATCGCCTCTATGCTAAATAGACAGACAAATTGATGACAAAAGTATTGAAGGGTAAAGGACTAAATCATGTGCAGAAAGGAAAGGGAAGTTTGGTCCTCAGACAAGGCAGAATAGGTATAGCTAAAATTATGGAAGCGCATATCACCGGACAGATGGAGGAAGCTGAAGAAAAGGGCCATGGAAAGAGCGAGTAACAGATCTCTCATAAGTATGATGTTACCCCTCACAAAAGGGTCCTAGCACAAGCTTATGTTATAAGATATAAAAATGATCATAAGATGCATCGTGACATCATAGAAGCATTAGAAACAAGAATCCATGACATCTCCATGGCAATCATGAAGCACAAAGTCCATAATAGACAAAACAAGAAGGATATAGCTCTGGGAAACCTCAGTGGACATTGAAGGAAAGGAAGAAGTCATCTAGGAGAAGGCTCATCATACATCAAGTCAAAAAGGAAACATCTTCCAATTGGCCATATACCAGATCCTCAAAATTCTCTGATGGAATCCTCATTGTAGGATTCACTTATCTAGAGAGGAAGCAAGTGTTTCAAAAGGAACTCCAACTTATGGAATCCATGAGACAATGACGAGATGACATGAAGCAGATCAAGGGATTGAGGATCTCTCTAATCAAGGAAGCTATTGGAAGAAGCCTCGATGACTTAAAGGTAAAAATGAGGTATGTATGCTTATGTTTAATATTACAATGACATGTCATATGGTTGCAGGTAACATAGATCATTACTTCTATCTTGAGAAGCATGATCAAGAGAAAAAGGATCTCCTCCTCTGAAAGGATGCAATAAGACATGAGACACACTAGATGAAATCAACAAAATATGTCCTCATATGAAGTATGAGGTGGTTGACCACAACTAAGAAACTCTGATGGAATGTGTAAGGAAGGAAGAGATCGTGAGATCTGCAACCCTAATGAAGGCAATCAACATCGAAAAGATCAAGAAGACTTGACAAGAAAATCTCCCAGAAAGATGACGACTCTGATGGAAAAGATGTAGACCCTTGACAATGGATATCATTGAGATATGTGTCAACATGAATGCAGGATGCTAATACCTACGAAAAGATGTCATGATGAAGAGCCACCTAGTAAGGTACGATTTGATTTAACAATATATTTGATTTCTTGGATAATATCTGGATAAGTTCATGCAGGGCTATTTACAAGTACAACTAGCATTCATGTGATAAAAGGAAGAAGTGTGATGGGAAAGAAGTAGTCATATGATGAAGATTCCAGATATCAGAAGGCTACTCTCCATGAAGAAAGGAATCACATGACAAACTTAGGAGGAAAGTGATCGATGATTGTTGCCCTACAAGAAAGAAGCTCAACTAACTTTCATGACATCACGGTGAAAAGTTGAACAAGCAATTGAACGACCCATCAAGAAGAAGTTACTAATGTATAAAAGAGTCCCTAGCTAAGAAGGAGCTCTAACAAGTCTCTCATCAAGAGGGAGCTTGGATTAGATCACCCCTGATTAAAAAGGAGTGACAATTGTGTTTTTCTATCTCATGTGTCATGCACTAGACCAGGACTAACAGTCGTAAGTCTAGGTGAAGGCCATGAATAGAAATGTAGACACATGATAGACACAACATTCTTGTCTTCACTTGGGAAGAAAGAATGGAGGATAGGGTAATCATCTGGCATCTAATACTCTTTGAGGATGTGTAGGCCATCCAAAATAAGAGTAGGAAAGAGGACTGATATTCTTTGAGGGATAGGAATCCAAGATAAGAATAGTCCTAGAAGGTCATACTCAGTGAACACCTGGGTGGGTATAAACAATGTTGGTAACAGAAGGGTTACCAATACGATTCTTCTTATGAGAAATTCTTCAAATTGAGAATGACCAAGTACCATCATGAATACCTCCCTAGTTAAGAGGGAGTGTGAATAAAATGTAACTCGGTTTGGTTTCCATGACATCGTAATTATGATTTTTGTAAAACAAGAAAATAAATTCATTATTCCTTGATGTGTGGATTTCATGAGAAAGAAGTTTATTTTTATAGATGGCTCCCATTGAGAGCCTTACGATTTAGATTTAAGGTCAAGGAGTCAAAGTCGTGAATAAGGAGCTCTTCATAAGCCTATGTAAAATGTATACAAGTCTAGAACAACCCTCCACGACAAGCACAACCCTCCAAAGATAAGCACGAAGAAGGTTGTCTGCAAAACGATGAAGAGAATAGCTAAGTGTGCCTCAAAATGAATATTAGTGTTATGTCGGCTCAATAAAGAGACACAACAATTCAAGGTGACACGTTGGCTTATTTACAAAGACCTAACTACTATAAATAGCCCGCTAAGTTCACCACAGAAAACAAGAATCTCAGATGTCTATAAGATTTCGGATGAAGGTACAAGCGCTTTGAAATCTCGGGAAAAGTGCAGTGAGAAATCTCAGATAAGCGAACTTTGGATAAGAACAGAGATGGGTACAAGATCTCGAACATATCTGTGATCTTTGTGATAATGACAGTGAATAACTACAAGTTCTCCTCCTCGGCACAAATCACAATGCAAGGTAATTACAGTCTCCATAAATCAAAGTCTCCTCCTCGATACTGATCTAAATGAAGGATGAAATCACAGTCATGAAGGTGAACTCGGATCACACTACAACACATACATTCTCGACATTCTAGACAGTCACAACCTCATTGACATAATGATGAAGCAGGCAATGCTGAAGGTCATGATCAAGTTCTCAGTGCATCTCACCTCATTGACATAATGATAAAGAGGGCAATGGTGAAGGTCATCATCAAGTCCTCAATGCAGCTCACCTCGTTGACATGATGATGAAGCAGGCAATGGTGCAACTAAGGACCTTTGTGGTATAATGATGATTATCTCTGTGAAGCAGTAATGATGATGATGATCTCAACAGTGAGAAGAGGATTGGTGTCTTGGTCTTAGAGTGGCCTGGTAGGTCAAGGGTCATGGTCTTCATATCAATCAATTGGAATCTTTATAAGAAGAATTTTGTGTGGGTCTTCCTCTCCAAGAGGGAGAGGCTTTGGCCCTGGCTGAATGCCAACATCTTGTGTTCTTGTCTCTTTGCTTGTTGTAGCTATTTGATGAACTAACGACGACACAAAATAATAATAATAAGTGAAGATTGGAATAAGAAGGACAATTGAAAAACACCTCACAAATAGTTATCATCAATAGAAGAATCATATTAACTACATTTGCCCTAGATTCTTCAACACTATGTTCACACCTCTGAGTTTTTTTGCAGCTATTAGAAGGTCGAGCTTTCAGGCAGGCCGAAAGTTCAAAGATGTTAGTTTTTGTAGCATCGCAACTGTTCTAGTCTTGAAACTTTGTGGAGAGGCTAAAACACAGTTTTTTTCCATACACCCAAAAATCGTTTATGGAAATTCCACCTAAAAGTGTCCCAATTAGATTATTAATCAATTTTTTAATATTTCCTAAGTCTAAACTTAGGAAATCTGGTTAATTAATCAATATTAATTAAGAAAGGTGAGAATTATCTTTAAACTCACACGAGTCGACTAGGAAATAATCTCATCATTGATTAAGTTTTAATCTTGGACATTGGAGTCCCACAGTGAGATTATAAGAAGTAGATCGGTAGATGGAAGAATCCACTTGTAACACTTGAGATCAATTTCCTTGGGCAGTTTGATTTTCCAAAGAGCAACAACAATTGCCGGAAGAGTTCGAGCCAAATAAGGGAAGCAGAGACAAAGACGGGTAAGGCCAGTAAGTCTAGACGAAGCTCTTCCAAATCCGAAGAGTCAACAGAAGGGTCCTATTTCCCAAAGAAGTTGTGCAGAGGCAGCACAGATAGCTCTAAAGGGAGATCGATTTTGTTGAAGGAAAGAGAAATTCAATTGCAATTGGTCCAAAAATTCTCCTAGAGGCCAAGCAAATCTCTCCCAGAGGTAGAGTCAACCAAGACGTCATTTTTCCAGCAGTTCTAAAGCTTAGCGAGTTGGCGTCTGCACAAGCACTGTGTAGAGGCTCATGTAAAGGTTATACGATTGGCTAGTTTTGCCAGTTCTCAAAGAAGGATCAAGTGTGGTGTTGAGGTATTTGCCTCATAGACATTTCGGCCAAATTATTTTGATGTTTGGGTAGTTGGTTGGCCATCCATAGATTGTACTCAGAATTTCACTGATGCATAATAATAAAAACCTTCAGTTGCTATGCTATACCAGTTTTCCCAATTGGGTTTTTCTAGGGACATTTTTCCAAAAATAATTGTGAACTTTTTATGTGTGTGCTAGCATATTTCTCAATTTCCAACGCTATTATTCTCTGCAGTTTTATTTGTGAAGGTCGCTGTGTGATTTATTCAATATGTTGTTGTAGCAAATAAATTGTTAATTAATTATCAATTAGAAGAATTAATTCTAGTTGCTGCAATAGTATTTCAAACTTGAAATTTTCACCAAACTTAAAATTTTCACAAGGGATTGGCCAAAATTCAGATGTTTGACAAGCATTGACATTGTTGACTTTGACCAGCAAGAAAAAGTATTGAAGGAGGGCTGATTTGGGGCATTTGTGGAGGTTTTGTTCTTAGTCTTGGGACTTTGATATCTCACTTTGATCTTATTCTATAAAGAGATAATATTTTTGGGTTTTATCCTTTGTGAGGTTTTGGCCCTTGCTTGGAGAGCCTACATCTTGTGTTCTTTTGTTTTTTTTGTGATCTTCATGTACATTTTGGTAATTGCTTGATGAAGAAGAACATAACATAATAATAAAAAGAAAAATCCAATAGACACTCAAAAGTAATTATGATGTTGATGCAAATTTGTTCTTCAAAGTTGTTGAAGTGTAAGAAGAAGTTGATTGAAGAATCTCAAGCCTGAAGGTATGGTACAAGTCTGGGGAAATCCTTGTTGCAATTTGGCATGATGGATTGCGAGTCCATGGACACTCCAACACACGCTTCAGGTCACCTATCTTTGAGGATTATGTGAAGGTTTGAGCCCAAGTATGAGCAAATTTGAGAATCTATCTCTTATAAGGATATGTGGCATTGCATCCTATTATACGTGAGCTTTTGTGGCGTTGTCTTCTATGATATGCGAGCTTTTGTGCCACTATGATATGCGAGTTGTTGTCGCACTATTATATGAAAGCTTCTATGGCACTATCTTCCATGATATATGAGCTTTTGTGGCACTATGATATCTGAGCTTTTGTGGTACTGATATATGCGAGCTTTTGTGGCACCGACTTCTATCATATGCGAACTTTTGTGACTCTATTATTTGTGGCATCACCTGTGCTCTAAGATTCGGGAATAGGCCAAATATCAGCGCTCTTGGAGACCCGTGCAAACCTATTTACAAACCTTTATGTGGACGGAATTGGAGGACTTGACATTGATGGGAGGCTATCATGATGGTCGGTTTTGTCTATTTGTTTTCTTGAAGAATCTTGTGAATGGCATGTTATTATGACTAATGTACAAATTGATGAATTGAACTCTTTCTCATAAGGAAAGATTCTTTGGGTTTTCCCCTTGTGGGTTTTGCCTTGGTTGTTGTCCTGATTACTGGGATCTCTTGTCTCATTGATTTATTGTGATCTTTATTGCTCTATATCATTAACAGTTGTAATTTTTCATGTGTATTGCTCTAAAGAAGTTTATTGTATCAATGGAAGTAGTTACCAGGGTTGAAAAAAAAATCTAATCCTGCCATTATTAGTAGCATTATCTAATTACTTCTTTAAATAGTTATAAGAAAATCATTCATAAGATCATAGTAGAGACATCAAGAAAACATGAGACACAAGACAAAGATTCAACTCACAGCCAAGGAAAAACACGCAAGCGAAAAACCTAGAAAAAGTTCTTCCTCATAAGAGAGAGAGAGAGAGAGTTTCCAAATTCATCAATACATCATAAATAACAATGCCAAAATAATAGCCAGACCAGTAACCAAAATCATGATCAAGTGCCATGTCAATAACCAAGTTCTTGAAATTTCTGCCTACTCTTGAAATTTCGGCCCTCCCTGTAATTTCGTTGGATTAGAGATGCACAAGACCAATTCGATGTGTGCAAATGAGGAGCAAATGTTTCTAATTTATATAATTGAGGGGGTAGCATGGGTGCCCCTTGGGCGCCTAGCTAACCTAAACATCATGAGGCCGACTTGAAATATTTTGCACGCAAATTTAAAAATTCAAATTTCCAATTCCTTTGTCAAGATGAAAATACCAACCATGGCTACCATAATTTCCAACACTCCCCCTTAGCCAAGGAGGTATTTTTCATTATCTCTCTCAAGATCAATCTTCCGAACCAATCATAGGTCTCACAGTGGTAGCCTAAGGAAGATTTAGGATGTTATGTAATTAATTCTCCCTCTCCAAGAGGATTCCCAATCATTCTCATTTCTTCACATAAACATCAGCAACCAGCGCAACATCAAAAAAGTATCCATGGTGAATCTTAGTACTTTATCAAACATTTCAGCAAACAATAGCATTCAACTATTCATTCAGCTTCAGTGGGGCCTTCTCTACGAAGCCAACACCAATAGCTATCAGCAAACAATAATAGACTTCAGCAGCAGCTTCGCATAGAAGAAATCATCGGAAACCATAGTACAGTCCAGCAGACAATAAGTGGCTTCTCAAGGAAGCGAATATTTGTATCCATAGTCGAATCCAATGAATAATATGTGGCTTCTCACAATCATAGTCGAATTCAACAGATAATAAATGGCTTCTCACTGCAATAGGCATCAACAACCATAGTGGAATCCAACAAACAATAATCGAATCCAACAAATAATAAATGGCTTCTCACATAAGCAAGCATCAGCAACCATAGTAAAATCCACCTGACCATAATCAAATCCAGCAGCTATTTAAGAGCAGTGACATCATAGTTGAAATAAGTGTTCTCAATTATTGAGAGGAGAACTAAATTGTGATCTTGATTGACTTGGACACAAAGCTTCTTGAAAATATTAAAACCGGTTGACTCAAAATGGACCTTAATCAACCTGTAACCTACTTTGCTATATAAAGTAATCGCATTAACCATTGGAAAAAATCGAGATTAGACTAGCTCTCATTTCAATGACTATTAGCAATGGGATTCTCATTCGCGGAACAATTTTCAATTCACTCAACAATAGTTCGATGTTAGACAAGTGCTCTGAACAATTTTCAATTCACTCAACAATAGTTCGATGTTAGACAAGTGCTCTGGATTACGGATCTATCCCAACCAAGAAACATATTTGTCCAAACTATACCCGCCTCCTTCTGTCAGATAGCTACAACAGCTCCCTCCAACACAGTCACGTTCCCGAACTCCAGCACAATCATCTTCCTGATTTTGAAGGAAATGTAACTAGGTTCGGTCCTCATAAATGTACTTTTGATATTTGTATTTATTCAAGAAAATCAATATTAATTTTATAATATATGTCAATTAGTTTCTTGCTCATTGAAATAGGTCTAGCACAAGTTAAAGTGTTATAGTTGAGTCAAATAGTCAAAAGAAAATGTTGAAAACATTAAGGGCATGTTGCATCATGTATATGTTTGTATAGAAGTCAAAGAATAGTCCTCCAAGCAAAGTCAAGTCTCCTCCAAAGCAAAGGCACCGTCAAAGAGTCTCCTCCAAGTATGTGACACCACCAAAGAAGCCCTCTGAAGTAAGCATAACAAGTCGGCCTTCAAGTCGGCCTAAAAGGAGGGACAGTCCTCTATATATAGAGGTTGTCCACTCCATTACGACGTCAACCAAGCAGCTCTGAAATCTACGAACAAAAGAGGCTAGAGAAAGGGTAACGAAGGACGAAGAAGAGGTCTCCTACTATAGCGAAGGAAGGAGAAGAAAAGTCGAAGTGAATAGGATTGTTTCTAGGGCTAGAAACAGTCACACGTGCAAAGAAAGGGTGGTCAACTCTACGAGTATGACAACAGGGACAAACAATCCATAGTCTAGTGTTGTTTTGGTTTGAAACTAGGCCTACAAGGCCTCCCAAGTCAAGCAAAGAAGCCTATCTCTCTAGCGAAGGAAGAGGACCCTAATTCTCTAGGGTACCTCTCACACGCGCAAGAATTAGGGCTGCAGTGTTGTCACACTAAGCCTACCACTATACATCAAGAAGGAACTCGGATGATCAAGAGAAGGAATGAGTATCCCTAGGTGAAGGATATCACTAAGTAAAAGTATCTCTTCTAGAAGATCTACTAACAGTGGAAGGAAGAACGTGGTGTTGGAAGAAGGACGAACTGTCCGAGAACGAAGAACCGGAAGGAGGTGGACAAAGTGTCAGGGAACCATAGTGCAGAGAAAAGGAAGGACTTGACTTGTGCTTGGACGATCTTCTAGTCAAGGGTCTAGGGTTGGCATTGATCAAGAAAGAAGTTTCAATAAGAGAAAACTTACTGAAGGGTTTCCCTCTCAAGAGAAGAGAGGTTTTGGCCCTGACAGAGAGCCAACATCTTGTGTTCTTGTTTTATGTTTTGATAACAATTTGATGAAGCACACACACATGCATAATGCATTAATAAGCAAAGAAGAAGATTAAGCTAACAAAGACAAATTGTAAAAAGACTTCACAAATTGTTATCTAGTCACGAAGTATCACTCTACACCTAATTTCCCTAGATTCTTCAACACCTGAAAAAGCTCCATATTTCCCGTGGATGCTCTTGGCAGTTTCAGAGCATTTTATACCCACTCCCAAGCTCCAGGAGTAAGGAGCGTGGGCTACATGCAACCCAATGCCTGGGAGTGGCACCCGTGTAACATAATTTTTCATATCATTCTTTTTTGTATCATAACACTGAATCTAGATATGTTGTTCCAGTTGCAGCTTAAAACAATGTACCGCTTAATAATAAGTAATCGAACTAAAGGCCTAAATAGAATAATTTCATTCTAGGGCTTCAAACATGTTGCAAATATTCTTTAAAAAATATTAAACAAAAAAGAAAAACCTATAATTCTAAAGTTTTTTGCTTGGGATACGTCAAGTGATCACTAGCTAGTGTAGAATCCATTTCGACAACATGGGATTAATCTTTGGGTTTGAACGAATCATTTACATGTTGGGTCCTATAGGGATCTGGATGGAACCTTATCTATATCCAATCGGAGGATTCGTAAATCCAGCACCAAGATATCGTGCATCTTGTGACACAGAATTTTTGGGCTAGTTACCCACCACTTTGTGCGTGATTCCATAGGAAAAAAAATATCCTAGAAGGTCCCCAATTTAGAGCCAACAGCCTCTTGCAACCACCAGAGAGCTCGATGTCCCATTATCTTCGCCACCTAGGACAACCATGTGGTCCCTCGCCCATTTGTTATGATCATATCTTTGAAGGTGGGCCTTCCGAACCCGAAGGTATGACTTTTCATTGATATAGTTGAGTAATTTGTTTACTTATCATGGACACTTCTGGACATGGACTTTTGGGGGGATTCGGCAGAAAGAGTGAACTATGTTTGTACTCTTGTCTCCTCTGCCCGATTTGGTGGTTAGCCTTGTACCCTAGTCCCATGGGATTTTCTTTATTGTCCAGCATGTTGAAGAATCTGAAGCAAGATGACATTAATGATTCTTCTAACTATGATAATTGCTTGCGATGACTTTTTGTTTATTATGATTATCTTCTTAATATTTTTATTATTGTGTGTTCTTCAATCATCAAACAACTACCAAACCAAGTAGATCAACAAGATACAAGTACACAAGATGTAGGCTCCAAGCCAAGGGAAAACCTCTACTCTTGAGAGGAAAACCCTTCAATCTATTCTTATAGATTCACTGCTTTCCAAACCGAGCAAAATCTCCTCCAGGAACACTACTTCAACCTCCATCCATAGCTTTTTGGCCCTAACTGCAGATCTGCAACTTCGCCCCACCAGTAGCAGTTGCTACTTCACACATGTGGACTAGAATTGCTTCTTCATTGCCTCCAACTGCCTCGCTTGACCTAATTTGTCTTCTGGATCTAGAATGGGACTTTGTTGGCCCTTCCTTCAGTGCTTTTTCACTAGATTGAACCTCCACAACAAAACCGTAGCCAAGCAACAGAAACCCTAGGGAAAAGCTGCAAAATTTCAACCTCCTTCACAAGTGTGGAGAGAAAGAGAGAGAGAGAGGAACCCAAAACACTTCTTCTCTTTCTTCTACCTTCTTCGTTGCCCTTTTATGTTTCTTCCTTAATAGAGAGAGAGAGAGAGATGAATGTCTCCAAATGAGATTGACCTGTCTCCTCTAGATAGATCTTCGAAGCGTACGAATTCCAACTTTTAGGCCGACTTGATAGGTTGGCAGGCCGACTTGGTCTTGCAAGGCTCAGTAAAATACAAAAATAATTATGTTTACAATTTACAAGATCCCTGTTGGGGTCTTTGTATTATGACTATGTCCCTATTGGACTTCTTGACCTAGAATAACCCTAAAAGCACTTTCAATTAGTGTTTGACCTATAAAACAAATTTCTTGGGCAAAAACCCAAGCTCAATAATAATAATAATAATCATTTTTCTTTCTTTCACAAAATACAAAAATCAAAAGTACACTTCATATTTATGAAGACTGAAGCTAGTTACACTTCCTTCAACACAGAAGGCCACATTGGCACTTGTAGGGTGAGCGTTGAGAGCAATGGGCCTCCACCATAGCAAAGAGTACTTCATGGATCCCCAGCACCACTCATTGATTACACATGTTCCACCTTTCGGATGAGGATGGTGCACCTGGTTCACCATGCCAACCGAATCCACACTTGCACTATACATGTGGCAGATCTTCCAGGGTCCAAATGAGGATTTGTCTCACCGCAAGAGACAAAGAGAGGGCTTATGTCAACATCCTGAACCTCATAGATGGTCTACAGGCATTTTTGATCCACTTGGAGACCCATGAGGACGTCCTTGTGCCCCCCACGCCCACCTAGGATCACCACAGGGATTTGCTTGGGAAACAAGTGGCCAACCCCATGTCCAATATGTTTGAGGTCCATTCTCACATCATGGCAAACTCTAGACTTCATTGGGACTCCTCAAAGGCCCAACGACTCATTTTATTAATCATTCCACCCTCTTGAGAGGCTTATTCTTATGTTATTGAGCTATCTTGGTGGGCTTGTCACCAAGGGATGTTATTATTGCTCATTATTTTATTATTTGGGGCTCAATTAGGCCAAATTAGGAAAATCGAGCTCATTAGAGATTGTATAAATAAATGAGAGGTAATTCATTCTCTCATCATCACATGGATTCGATTGGTATCTCTTAAGAGATTTCTGCACCTTTTGCTGGGATAAAATTTTTGGAGTTTCTTGATGCACTATGATGTTTGGATTTTCGCTATTGTCTTTGGAGCTTCTTTCTAATGCAAAATGGATGAATGGATAGACTCTCTCTCTCATGTAAGTTGAATTTTTTATACTATTCTTGTTATCATACTTGTCAAATGCATGTCTATTGTTATCATTATTCTCGTATAGGTTAATGTAATGTGAAATTCTTTTGGGACCGTGAATAAGTGATTTAATGCATGTCTTGCTCTTTGAGGGATTGGGTGAATGTTCCTAGAGGCACCTCTTAGGTTGAAAGACATTGGAACTTCATTTCTTTCGCAAATTTGAAGTATAAATCCCTATTGACCTAGTTGTTGCCCTTGGAGAAGCTAGCAAAGATCAATTAGGGCTCCTTAGCTCACAAAAATTCTCGATCTATGTTTATCTTGGCTTCAATAAGCCCAAGCAATAAGGCACTGATCCTTGTATCCCATTGGTGATCAAATTTACCTCTCTTTTCTTCACTTTCCCAAATTCTAGGCCTAACCTAGCGGGTCACATAGGGCATCAAGCCAAATATTTTGTAGCCATCCAAACACTTTGAAGATTGGTTCACAGTGGCGTTAGGGTCTTCTGAAGGGGTCCTCCAAATTTGAGCACAATTCGATCGTGCAATCCTGGGATATCGCAAGCCCCAACTCGAGGATCACTTCTCTCTCTAAGTTGATTTGGGTTAGTGTCCTCATTTGGATCATTGCATTCAAATTTCAAAAGAAAATTAGTCCTTTGATCCTATTATTTTTCCTAATTAGGTCAAGCCCCTCTTTGGTCGATTAACTTCATACCCTTGACATAGTTTGGGTCTACTTGGGTACTCTGTGGTCCCACAACTTTATAACTCAAATTCCACAAGGATTACATAGAACCCATTTCTCCATAAAGATCCTTAAGTCTAGGAAGAACCTTGTCAAGGCATATCCTCTAATCCTAGGCTCAAGTGTCCTCTTAGCCCTTCCTAGATATTGTGATTTGTCTTCTACTGGGTCTCCTCCCATCGGTGTAAGTCCGTAAAAAGCAGGGAGCCTTAGCTGAGGTGACAGTGGGCTATCGCTCCATTGTTGCCCCTTGACGTAGTAATTGCTCTATAGGATCCCCTCCTAGGACCCCTGCTAGTTTGAGTTGTAAAAGGGCTCATCTCAGATTTTACATAATTTGCAGGGATTTTCATAAGTCATTCAAGTCCAATTCTTCTACCATACCAAACTCAAACATTGTGAAAAGAATCAGATAGGAGTTGTTCAGACTGCGTACTGTATGATTGAATAAGTTCCTTTCTTTCTTCATCTCAATTATCAATGCAGTGTTTTCTAGTGATTTACATCACAAATGTGAAAATCTGCAGAACCTATTGAGAAGGGAATGACTTAATTTAACATAATCATAATTAACCAAAAGATATGAAGAAATTTGCGGAACATTTTATTCATCTTGGGGACACATCACCCAATCCCTGCCATTCCCCCATCCTAACAACCAGTGCAACAAAGGTTATTATAAATCTGCATGTTTCTACAGTTACTCAAGCACAGAATTTTCAAATCAGAAAACAGTTTGAAGACTTGGAACTCGATGCCTTAGTAAATAAAGATTTTATAGAGGCTTTAAAGCAGCTAGATATTATATTGTCAAGCATCAAAGATAATTATAAACTTTAATGTTCAGAAGAAGAAAAAAAATTATCAAACAAACCTGCAAAATTTCCTTCTTGTTTGCTAATAGTTGCTTTAAACTTGAAATTTGTCCAGTCAATGATTTGTCCTCCTCAACAAACTTGCTTCTCTGCATATGAAATAAAATGAGTTATACGGTACACCAAACCTCCATTAGAGCAGATGACGTGTAATTTACAGAAGCATATCATTGTTCAACACAAAATTTATAAAACAATCCTTCCTATTTTCTGTCAATTTCACGGATCTCTGGCATACTCGCATTTCAATGTAAATCAGAATTTACATCATCAATTAAAGAAAATGCCGCTAACCTCAAACAATGTAAGTCTTCGAAGAGTGATATCCAATATTGCTTGAGCTTGTTTGTCCGATAAATTATATGCTGCAATAGACACATTTCAAAATAGCTATTAAGTTTTCTTCTCTAAAGTAACCATCAATCAGACATAAATATTTGTAAGAAACAAGACTTTGACAATGGGAGCGCCACTCTTAATTCCAGTATGATCTTAATAATGATGAATTTCATTGGCACCCTCCAAATACAAGCCTTTCCTCCCATGTATAATCAATAGCATCTCTAAAGTGGTTTGCTATTCAGTAAATAAACATTCCCTAAGATCTAACAACTGAAATTTGAAAGTTGATAGAATATGTTTAAATTTTTGTCCTATAACCTCTACGGTTTTGGGTTTTTAAGGATGACTTATGTTATAAAACATTATTCCGAAAACTTTGTTGATTTGAGCCATCGGTTATTGTCACACAACTAAATATCATGAAAACACTAGGTATTCTGCGTTATGTCTCTTAATGGTGGCTTTCACGACAGCCGACTATGTATGATCTCGATATGTGTAATGGTTCCAATAATATCAAAATAGTGGAACACAAGGACAGATACCACTGTGTCCATAATTTATTGCTCCATCTTTGCTAACCACGTAATCTTGTTCACTAAATCTTGTTCTACTCTTAATCTTTGCTCACTGAATCTTGTTCTACTCTTAATTATTTACGTCACTTGCACACAAATTATTTCTTCATTAACTTTTACTCACTCTCATTAACTCTAAGCTCAAAATTTAGGTCAGATTCACATTCAAAATTTGGGGTTATTCCCATGTCTACAGTTTGACAAATAAATATATAATTCTAGTTAGTGATGGCAAGCACACCTAATCTAAGATTAGATATCATAATTCTATTAATGTTCCACAAAAGACCACAAAGGTAGTGCTATGGGACTGAAAAAGTACATCAAACAATGAAACATACAATGTTGGAATGCAAAGGGCATCTTCTAGAACAAAAACAAAAATAACTATACAGGTATACAGATAGGAAGAATGCCAAGGTAAGCTAAAAGGCAAAATACAAGAGTACACACTGATATACAATGACGAAAAAAGTATACAGACCAGTGCTCCATGGGAGAAAACAGCGGGAAAAAGGCTTCCCCAATGTGGGTGATGTGTTTCCCTAAGCAAAGGATTCTAGGAATCACCCAAAAATGGGGGTACTTCTATGTGTCCCCCTTTCAGGGCATGCTTTTGCAAATCCCCCGATGAAAGGAGGATTTCTGCGTGCCCCACCATAAAGGGGTGCTTCTGGGCATCCCCGAACGAATGGGCAGCTTTTGGGCTCCCCCCAGCCACTAAATTTTGTGTTTATGAAGGCCATGTTGACGAGTATAGAGGGAACAGGACGACAGTGAGAAGTATCTCATATTTGGTTGTGGTTGTGTTTAGTGTCTCGAAGGTAGAAATCAAGGGGAGCAATTTCTTGCAGCAAGTGCTATAGGAATCTGCATAGTCTATTGCACACGTAGCGTGGAAGGTCTTTTGGCTTGTGCCTTAGCCAGTGAAGACTACGAACATAGCCTTTCTCTCACATGAATGTGAATTCAGGAGATAGACTTTAGTTAGAATAATTTGATTTCTAGTTTACTAGAGTGGTCATCAAGTTTTCAAGCGTAACGTTGGAGCTAAGGTTAGTTGGAATCTTCTTCAATTAGACTACAAGATGAGGTGGCAGTGAGAAGTTGAGTTACAACGAGTTAAGACATTAGAGTTGATTAGAGAACGAACCAATTGAGTTCTAAATTAACATGCAATCACATCTATGGAAAATCAAGGAGGAGCTTGAGCTAGTTAACTGGGACATGCTCCAATTAACTAGCAAAGGAAACGCGTGACACCAGTGTGAATTGTTAATTCGACTAAGCCTCCTGCATGGCTCGTGTTGGAATTTCTAAGTCTAACCCGTTAGAAACCCTTCATGTACTTTCTAATTTATTTTTTCCTACTTGTTATGATTAATTTACAAGCTATTTACCATGTAAATACTAAAAATAAATACAAGTACATGCTCAACACATTACAGATCATCAACTGAAGGAAACAAAACAAGCACACAAGTGACATCATTGTTTTGGGACCAATATCCCCTGAAAAACCCAACGCGGGAAAACTGGTGTAGCTATCTGAGGGTTTGTATTATTAAGCAGTTTCAGAATACAATCTAGGTTCCAAAACCGCCTGACCCAACAAAGAATAATCTCAGCAGTAGTACCTCTCCTTCGGAGAGAGATATTCCAACTGAAACCCCAGATAAACACTCCGACAGCTCCCAGCTCCAATCTACCCTGCAAAAACCCTAGCGTCAGCCTCTAGGGACTACGTCAGCCCTTTCTGGCCTATCATTTGCCCAGCGTCACCCTAGCTCACCCTGCGTCAGCCTCTAGAGGCACTGCATTAGCGCTTAGAGCCTCTGCGTCACCCACGCTAGCTCTCTGAGGCACTGCGTAGCTCCTAGATGCCCCTACGTGAGCCCTACCTGGCTCTGTGTGAACCTCTGGCTAGCTCTGCGTCCCTCTCTCCCGACTTCTGCATTGATCCTCCTGGTACTATCTCTGCCTCTATGTTTTTGTATTCATTGCCCCTAAGTTGCAACTCTGATCCTCAACACCCTGCCCCAGAAAATCGAAATCTTGAACAAGTCGATGTATTCTCCAAGTGACCCTCAAGCCTCCTTTTATACTTTTCTCGTCGACAATTCAACGGGCGAAATTAAGTCCCTAATCAACGGCTAAGATTAACTCTGGCTTGATCCATGACTTTAAGACCCGTCTAACACAATTTTTTATTAATTCACATTAATATTTTATTCTCCCTATGTTTAGACTTAGGGACTCCATTAAAAATATTAATTATTTTAATATCTCCCAAACTGGTTAGATTTTCCCCAAACCATTTCTGGGTACTAGTGATCTCATATGCTTTAGCCTCTCCACCAATTTTTATGGCTAGCGCACATCTGATGCTACCCCAAATCAACAACTTGAATACTATCTATAAAGAGAAGGACAAAAGCACAAGATCAATGATTCTTGTGAGATCAATTCTTTGTGTGTGGAGTGTGCAATCTTGAGGAGCAAGTGCACACAGATTTAGGTGCCACAAGTGTGCTAGGAAATAGGAGGCTTAGGCGCTAGAAAATAGGGCCTCAAGCGAGCTAGGAAATAGGGTCTCTAGTGCACTAGAGAAATGGGACCAAGTGTGTAAGGATTGTGGAGTGGGGATCAGGGATTCTCAAGGCAAGTCAAGTCTATTCAACATTAGAACAATTGTGCTATCTGAGACAGGTTGTTGGTTGTAGTAGCAGAGTGAATTGTAATAGATCCAATCAATCTAGAACAATCAATAAAAATACCAACACAAAGAAAGCATGTTTCCCTTTTTGGTTTCAAGGGTAAACAAGCTTGTCAATTTGCGTGCATTTGTTTTTTATCTCTCGATTATTTTTCATTACTAATAAAATCTTAAAAAAACTTTGTATCTTGGTGAAAGTAAATTTGGTTTTAGTTTTTGATTCCCTTGTTTTAACTAATTCATCTAAGCAGTTGCAGAGTTTCAAGCAAATTTAACATAATCTTTATCAAAAAGAAAGGAAATCTTGAAAATTGGCAACTCAGGGATGAATTTTCTTAAATAAAATTTCATTTCTGACAATTTTGGAGTGACTTTCGAAAAACAGAAAGTCATGTCTGGCATCTCAAGTGTGACTTTCCAAAAATAATAAATCACCTTGTATCAATTGGTAATCAAGTATAGTTGATGGAAAATTAATCAACTTATCATTGTGGAGAGATAATGTGTTGTTACCATGAGCTGAAACGTTACGATAAGAGGACCATCATAACCAATGGAAAAAGGAAGATTAAGCCAAGACATTTTAATGCTGACATCCCAAGATTATGAATTCTCATTTCTTATTATGTGTAATATTTGTTGCTTATTTTATTTAAGCGTATATGTCTTGATGTTTAATTAATAGTGATATGCGTCTGAAGGATTTAAATGTGGAAGAAGATGTTTGTTATGCATGTGGATGCTAAAGCAAACATGATGGCAAAGGCAATCCAAGTACATGATGAAGACATCATCAAGACTTTTGAAGACCAATATTTTTCCAAATTATCATATTGTAAAATATGATTTTGTCATCAATGGCAAATATTGAAGACATGAAAGAGAAAAGAAGGAATGTCAAAGACCATATGGGAGCCCACGGGTCACTTAGAAGCTAAAGAGTCAATTGGAAGTCTAAAGGGTCTTTGAGAAGATGAAGAGTCAATTTGGAAGCTGAACAGTCATGAGGTAGTTCAAAGGCCATAGGAGAACGTGAAAGGTCACATGCCTTATTTTATAAAGGTAACCTCTCAAGCAAGAGGACTTTTGGCACTTAAGCTAGGCTAGACATAGGATTTTCACTTTGTGCTTCAGGAGTTCAAAGCCTTAGCTCTTGGTAGCTTATAGCTGGAGTGATAGTTAGACTATTGTTATGCCATGAAGACGTTATGAATTGCTCTCATCCCACTATTGGGTTTTGATGAGCCTTTGTACATGTACTTGAATTGGCAAGGTTATTAATGAGGAGCTTCAGTTCATGCATTGATTTACATACATGTTAATGGCACTTGTAATGACTATTCATGCTTTTATCATTTATGTATGTGGGTTTACATATTGGTTATATGTTTATGAACTATTTCGTTTCACGTAGCTAGTGTGTTGACTTTGAATATTTCCCTCTCATTTCAAGTTAATGTTAGGATTTAATTGTGAACTATTTCGCCTTTGGTTTCTCGCATTCTTTCACTTGTGTATGTCTTAGTTAGTTTCACCTATTTGATTCTTCCTTAAGGCATGCTTCTACTCATTAAGTTGTTATGTTCGTGTATCATGTTCTGCAAGCCATCAATGGAGAGCTAATTTTGTCAACATAGTACACTTGGTCTCACACTTATCTCTACAATTGATTTCCAAAAGCAAAGCACACATATGATGGTGATCGAGCCTTTATTTCGGATGGGGCTTGTTACAACTTGAACTAGCAAGGGACATAAAGGGATTCATAAGAAGGCAATTGCTAGGTTAAGGACAATTGTGGAGGCTCAACCCACTGTCACCACAGCTAAGTCTCCCTTCTCTTTACGGACTTTCACCGATGGGAGGATTCCCGATAGTGTAGGGATTCACCTGTAAAGTATAAGTCAATCAATAGGTGAGAAGTGACCCTCAAAACCCTTTCCCAAGGATGGAGTGAAGGATAGACCTTGCTTGCTTTTTAAGCAAGGGACTTGGTACACCAAGGATAAGGGGTGAGGATTGGAGGGTTGAGGGAGAAAGCATAGGCTTATGAAAAAGTTTCTTAGTCCCTATCAGTCGTGGGAAACTTGAATTCCCAAATGGTCCTTGACAGATAGTCTTTATTGAGAAGTGGGACCACACGAGGCCAAGTGGATCCAGCCTAAGTTCGGGGATGGAATGTAGCAACCAATGATGTTCCTATCCTGGACAAGGTAAGGGGAAATGACCAAAAAGGAATATTTACTTCAAAAAGGTGAATTGATCCTATTAGTGTCTAGGCTTGGGGATGCCTAGGCAAAATTGGGTACTAGAGCTAGGGCTTGAGATTCCCTGAGATTCCACCTACCAAAGCATGGGTTTCATGCTTGGGTCAATTATAGGTCAAGCTTCCACTGTAGACTTTAGGTTATTGTCAAAGTCATTTATTGTTGGGTCAAAGACTCCTCTATCAACTCATCCTCTTCAGCAACTCATCAAGTCGGCCTCTTCATCAAAGTCCTCAAATCAACACATTCAAAGTCAGCATCAAAGGAATAATTATCAAATGAACTCATGTCGACCTAAAACAAAGTCATAACTCTTCATGATTCATGGGCATACCACTATATATACAAGCTTGGGATATTCACATTACACTATCTATAAACTCGCATTTTAGAGAAGTTTTTGATGATCACAGTAAAGTTTGTGTTACTGCAGTTTTGTTGCCATCTCAGTGCAAGTATATTTCAGTGTAAACTGCAGAGATGAAGTCTTATCACAGTACCATTGTCTTGGTAGAAGAATTCGATGTCATGTTAGCTTAGGTCTCAGTATGAAGATCTCGATGATGTCTCAGTGAATCAAGGTTCGGAACAAGGTTGGATGACAATGATAAGATTTCAATGCATCCATAGAAACAAGGACTCGATGCTCACACGGTGACATGGATCAAACACAGAGATGAAGGATGACTTGATGGAGGGAGTCTAGTCTATTTTGTACTTGTCTTGGTCGTCTCATCTTGAACCTACTAAACCAAGAATCTTGACTGGGTTTTCCCCAAAGAGTGGAGTTTTATTTGTTGATTGGCATTAGTCTTGATGATAAGAAACAATAAATCGAAAGAACTAATAATAATAACGAAAAAATCACAAGATAATGTCATTAATAAGGGAAATCGTTTAACTGCCAACTCCTTGGATTTCCCAATATGGTATGAGAGCTATGGTCAAAAGGCAGTTTGAAAATCTCTTGGGTGTATTTCTATTAAAGACCAAGTCTAAAGAAATTCATTAGCATCCTAAAAGGCAAAATGATACAAGTTCGGTACCATTGCAAGGATAAGCACTTTGCATTACAATCACAAAATTTCAAATAAGGATTTCAAAGAGCTACTTTAGGTGCAACAACAAACATCACAAGTTCGGACTTCCAAAGAGCAAGTTTCGGTGATATGTCATAGAAGTAAACTCGCATATAATCTCAATGATATGTTCTGTTACTACTATATGAGCTCAAGTTAATATAGAAATGATATTGGTAGACAATTTCAGTGGGCAATGACGATGCTACTATATTTTCAGTGATATTACAATGACTACATCACATGAACTTATCTCGGTGTTACCATAGAGAATGGCCTGTCGCTATCACAGTGATGAAAACATGATTCTCCAGTATATCGGTGTTATCACAGTCTCGATGCTAGTGCTATCACAGTGGTATGCTTGTAATACTAAAAGATAAACTTCGATGTGATCATATTTCAATGTGTAAGTTCAGAGGTCATTACTTCCAAAGTGACAATGAACTCGGACTTGGTGCCATTAAAGTGATATGATCTCGTGAAGAAGATTAACGGAGATATAACGTTTGAATAAAACAAATGGTTCATTGTCATTACAAGGAGCTCATATAGGGTGTAAACATAACCTCTATGCTTCCATAGTTTAGATCCTTTCAAGAATGAAGTCCTCGCATTTTCATTGATGACACAATTTTTAATACTTTCGAGAGGACCTCGGTGCTATGATCAGTGCTCCCAACAATGAGTAGGTGTCGGTGTTATTACAAAAACACAATTTTGGTGCTTCCAACAGAAAAGGAGTTCGGTGCTACCACAATCGTAAGTACTCTGTACCAAACAAGATACACATACAACTAGTCCAATAAAACAAAGCTAAAGAAGATCATGAATTACACTTCACTGAATTCCTACAATGTTTGTCAAGAAACATCTCTAGGTATTGCTTAGACCATACATCTTAGAAAATTGTCTTCATCTTATTTTGAAATTTGTGTTACTAACATTGTTATGTCTAGTTCTCTTGAATCATACTGATTCTTGTTTTTGGTGATTCATCACTCGATAAACTTACCCCCCTCATATTCCTAATTGATTTTATAGAACCCTAGGCAAGTTCTCTAGAAAAACCTACCCTAAGGGTATGCTACTTGAGTCAAATGTAATATATTTGTCAAAAGAAAGTGAAAAAAACAATTGCTATTAATTTGAATTGACTTATTAAAGCATGGGTTTCATGCTTGGGTCAATTATAAGTCAAGCCTCCATTGTACGCTTTAGGTTATTGTGAAAGTCATTTATCGTTGGTTCAAAGACTCCTCCATCAACTCATCCTCTTCAGCAAGTCATCAGCTCGGCCTCTTTATCAAAGTCCTCAAATCAGCTTCTTCAAAGTCAACCACAAAGGAATAGTTATCAAGTGAACTCGTGCTGGCCTTAAACATAGTCATAACTCTTCATGATTCATGGGCATACCACTATACATACAAGCCTGGGATCTTCGCATTACACTAACTCAGAACTCGCATTTCAGAGAAGTTTTCAATGATGAAGTTTTTGGTGATCACAGTAAAGTTTTCAGTGTTACTATAGTTTCGCTGCCATCTCATTGTCAATAAATTTCGGTGTAAACTGCATAAATGAAGGCTTACCACAGTACCACTATCTTGGTAGAAAAAATCAGTGTCATGTTATCTCAGTCTATGTATGAAGATCTCGGTACTGTCTCCGTGAATCAAGGTTCAGAACAAGGTCTGCTGACAATGATAAGATTTCAATGTTGCCACAAAAACAAGGACTCGTTGCTCACACAATGACATGGATCAAACACAAAGATGAAGGATGACTTTATGGAGGGAGTCTAGTCTAGTTTGTAAGGGTCTTGGTCATCTCATGTTGAATCTACTGAAGGAAGAATTTTGACCAGGTTTTCCCCAACGAGTGGGGTTTTGCCCCAGAATCCTGCCTACGTCTTGTGTACTCTTTTATTTGTTGCTTAGCATTAGTCTTGATGATAAGAAACAATAAAGCAAAAGACCTAATAATAATAATAACAAAAACATCACAAGACAATGTCATTAATAAGGGAAATCATTTAACTGCCATGTCCTTGGATTTCCCAACCGTTAAAACGTGAAAAAAGTCACAACAAGAAACAATAAACTAGCTTACCAAGAAAAAATCCACGATAAATAAAAATGCAAACACAAGCCTAGTTGAAGTCTGTAACTCATCAAATGTAAAAATCCAAGCCTCGCAAAAGGCGTGCAATACAAATCCAACCAACATCAAAAATCAAAACAATGCCAAAATTCAAACCATGTTCACTAATTACTCACTGACAGGATCGAAAGACAAAGTTTCCAAATATAAGACACAAGATACAAGGAATGTATTATTGAATGAACTTATCAAAGGAAAAATCAATATGAGAACCTTATTGAACATTATCCTATATTGAAGAGAAACTCATGTGTAGAAGCTTATCATTTCCCAAATCACAATAGGTGTTCATAAACACTCCTACATAAAAATAAATTAGAGTACTTTGAGCCTCACATGAAAATGTTGATTTTTGTGTAGCATCAAGAGATATTCTCGCATGCCAAGAGGCTTCCTAATGCCATTTAGCGTCCAAACTGTAAAGTTAGCCCCACAATGAAAACGTGTTACCCTTAGCCAAAACCCACCTATTTGACAACTATAAATACACAATGACATATCTTCATTTTTTACTACACACACACTGTTAGTTTTTGTAGTATTGGAGGTGTTCCAGTCTTGAAACTATATGGAGAGGCTAAAACATAGGAGTTCTCCATAACCCAGAAATCGTTTCTAAATATTCCATTAGAAGTGTCTCAATTAGAATATTAGCCTATTTTTAAATATTTCCCAAGTCTAGACTTAGGAAAATGGGTTAACTAATTAGTATTAATTGAGATAAGGTGTGAATCATCTAGAAATTCACACAGATCGACCCAGATATGATCTTAGCCATCAATAAAGATTTATTCTTAGTTATTGGAGGTCCAACATAATATTATAAGAAGATGTTGACGGGTATATGGGGAACAAACACACATTTGAGATTTATTAAATCAAGTCGTTCAATTTTTTCAAAGGCAGTAGTCGGAAGAGTTCGAACCAAAACAGAAGCAGAGACATAGAGGGGCAGGGACAGTGATCCGAAGGAAGTAGTCTAGTTCTGAAGAGACAGCAGCAAGAGGTCAATTTATTTCCAGTGAGGCAACTAAGAGGACTCTGTAGGCAGCTTCAGGGGGCAATTCGATTTAGATGCAGGAAAATTTGATTCAACTTCCAGAGGTCGGTAAAGTCTTCCAGAAGACCAGAGAATATTTTCCAACAACAAACGCATGTAGAACGACTTGAACAGAGGTAGTTTCGGACTAGATATCAAAGGGTCTGCGCAAGCACCGTGCAGAGGCCACTGCAGACGATCTAGGAGGACAAGTTTTCTAAAGCAGAGTTCTGCCAAGGTTGCCTATGGAAGAAGGGAAATTCCCTTAGATAATTTCGGCCAGATTTTCTTGTTGTCGTTTGCCAGTTTTTGGCATCTAGATTGTCCTCAGAATTTCATTGTTGCTTAATAATAAAAACCCTTAGTTGTTGCCCTATTTTTCCCAAGTCGGATTTTCAAGGGACTTATGCAAAAATCACTGTCATATTTTTATTTTGTGTGTGCTAGTATTTTCTCAATTTCCAACACTTTTATTTTCTACAACATTTTTTGAAGATTAAAGTATGTTTATTTTGTTGTTCCCAGAGCAATAAATTGCTAATTTAATTAACAGTTAGAAGAAATAATATCAGTTGTTACAATAGGATTTCAAACTTGAAATTTTCACACACACAACAACTATGTTGCACGGGTTCCCGAACCCGCGGGTGGGGTTCTCGAACCCGTCCCAGGTTCTCGAACCCAAGTACCGGATTCTTGTATGGGTGCTTCTGAGAAGAACCCATAAGAACCGGGTTCTCCATTAAAAAAAATTGGGTTCTTTTGTCTTGACAAGTACGAAGAACCCTGATGATGGGTACTTGGAACCCCAAAATCGGGTTCTTTGGAGTTCATCTTAGTTTTTATTTTTAAATTTTTAATTAATTTAATTAATTTAATGGGCTTCCCCTAATATTCCAAGTAGCTAGTTCTGCATCTTTCGAGAGGAATTTGAGTACTTATGCCTTTATCCATCAGTAAAGAGAAATAGGTTGGGCTCAAAGAAGGCAGAGAACTTAGTGTACATTCATAGTACACTTTGTCTCATATCTCAAAAAGATCTTGGTTACAAGGAGGATCCTTTCAAGAGATGGGGCCAATACACAAATGATGCTATGTGTGTGGGCGAGGAGATACAACCAGATGGCCTTATTAAGCTACCTCCAGTTGCTATGGATGAGAAAGAGCCTCAAGATGAGAGTGATTCCTACTTGGAGAGCATGCTAATTGAAGATCTAAGTGATGTTGATGACATGGCTTGAGGAAGCCATTGTTCACCATTAGCTATTTTTATTTTAGTATTTTAAAATCTCCTAGTTTTGTTTGGAGATGCCTAAAGGCAAATTTTGAATGTAGAATGACAATGGACATATATCATGATTCTTACTAATATGTAAACTCCAATTTGCACTTGATATAACACTAGCAATTTTGAAATTTCATTGTGAACGTTGAATGTTCAATGATGTGCATGTTTAAATATTTAAAGTTTAAATCATAAGTATTTTAGTTTTCTTGTTTAAATTTGAAAAATATAACAAATTCACTTATATTGTAATTTATAAAATATATATTTGTTATATTATATATATAAAGATTAATAATGATAACCCCGCGAACCCACACACCCTGTTCAGAATATGACGTGTCCGTCCTCCGTCTCGTCCCGTCCCGTCCCCGTCCCCGTACCCGTCCCTGAACCCACGTTTCCTGGCAACATAGCACAACAATGTATCTTCTTAGGCAATCACGAAAAGGAGTAGATTAAATGACAAATTGACCAAAGTTGTATGAAGTTTGATCAAACTTGATAGTTGACCAGCATTGACTTCTCTGTTGTTGGGAAGTTTGACCAACATTGACTAGCCAAAAGAGGCCTAGTCTAAAGCCAAAACAAAGGCAACCCAGACCAAGAAAGAGGAGTGGGTTCAAATGCAGGTGGTCACAAGCCAAGTCGAGGCTGATAAGTGTTGAACACAGAGTTTCTAAGAGGCAGGCTTCTCAACCAATTCATCTATAGCACTCCATCTATGTTTAAGGCATTCTAACAGCACTCCATGTCTGCTTAAGGCATTAAACTTCTGCTCTAAGGAAGACAGCTTTGTATTTGACAGTGATAGTAATAGTGACAGTGATTCAGAAAAAGTATTGTTTGTGGCGTTTGAAAATCAATCTATCTATGAGAATGAAGAAAATGTGGAAGGAGAAGTTGACCTGAAAGGCGAATTGATAAGTGTTGTTGATGATTTCAAGGCAGAAAGGAAAATGTCAAGAAATTGCCAGGGAACTCAGTAAATTAAAAGAACAATCTGAGGACTCTAAAAATATTGTCATTGATATGAAAACACAATTAGAATAAGAGAAGAAGATTGAAGAAACACTCAACAAAGAAATGGAAGAAAGCTCCAAGATAAAAGAAAGATTGGAAGCAGATATAGTCTCCCTCCAAAAGGAAGCTCAGAAGAATTATGTTCAACAGCTAAGTCACCTGACACGGGGATTCGGGACACGTAGGATTCGAGATTCGTGGTGTCGGATTCGAACACGCTAACCCCCCGGAACAGGACACGTTATATATTAT
>APFE031145743.1:143034-155046 GCA_000404065.3 Pinus taeda
AGACTTCCTACAAGTTGTCTATACTTTGTTGCATCCTCAAATTCTTTTCCTTCAATAGATGTGAGCTTTAAGTTTTGTTCCATTGGAGTAGTAACAGGATTGCATTCTATCATGCCAAACCTGTTCAACAGATCTCCAATGTATTTCTTTTGAGAAAGAAATATGGACTTCGGATGTTGGGTTACTTCAATGCCAAGATAGTAATGAACATAGCCCAAATTAGTCATTTCAAAACTTTCCCCAATTCCTTCTTTATGGATGCAATGTAGCTTTCATTGTTCCCTGTCATCAAAAGATCATCTACATATACCACAAGATATACAACTGTTTTGCCAACTTTCTTGACAAATAAAGTTGCATCATCAGGATCATAATGTCTGAAATTGAGTTTCAGAAGATGCCCAGTTAGTTTTTCATACCAGGCTTGCGGTGCTTGTTTGAGGCCATACAAGGATTTCACAAGTTTGCATACTTTATGTTCATGTCCTTTCACAACAAATGCTTCAGGCTGGGAGATAAAAACATTCTCTTTTAGATCTCCATTCAAGAAAGCAGTTTTTACATCCATTTGATGGACTTTCCAACCATTCTAAACTGCTAGGGAAAAAAGTGTCCAGATGGTAGCCCATTTTGCTGTGGGGGAAAAAGTCTCCTCATAATCGACCCCTTCATTCTGTGCAAAACCTTTTGCCACAAGCCTAGCTTTGTGCTTGTCAAGTGAGACATCAACTTTATACTTGTTCTCCCACTTGCAACCAATTGGTTTGGTTCCTAATGGAGAATCAACCAGATTCCAAGTGCCATTATTTATGAGGGCATCATACTCCTTTTGCATCACTTCTTTCCATTCATCATGAGAAGCACTTTTTTGAAGGAAGTTGGTTCAAAATCTATAGACAAATCCAATTCACAATCATAAGAAACATCCATATCAACAAGTGAATTAGAATCATCTACATCACCTCCATTTTGCCGGTTTGAATTTCTAGTTCATGTCTTTCCAACCTCATCACGATGAACACTTTCAAGTGTCTTTATCAGACACTTTGGAGGACCTTCCTCAGATGGTCCAGGCTACTCCATTGATTGAGTTGGGACTGAATCAAGATTGAGTCTCCCAATTCTATCAATCACATCACGTAAAGCATCATCCATTGTTAGAGTTTCATGCAGGGGAGAAAGTTCTTCAGAAGAAGATTCCACATGTTGATCTAGTAGAGGAATCCCCCCTTCAAGATGTGGAATCTAATTATCAAATCCTTGAAATGATTTTGCATTTGCAAATCTATCCAAGCAATCAAGTTGCCGCTCAACAACATTGTCAGGTTTGGAAGATTAAAGAAAAATTACATCTCTAGATACAACAAACTTTTATTGACTTCACCATAGAGACAGTATGCTTTGGAGGTGTTTGAATACCCCAGGAAGATACACTTATGACTTCTAGCACCAAGTTTGTTTCTATGTACCTTTGGTATCAAGGCATAACAAGTGGAACCAAAGACCCTGAGATGCTTTACCGAAGGAACATGCCCATACAAAATTTCATAAGGAGTCTTGTTTCTAATAGCATTAGATGGACATCTATTCTTTATATATGCAACACATAGAACAACATCAACCCAAAACATTATCTTTACATTTTTGAAGAGCATGGAGCGTACCATATTTAAGATTGTCCTATTCATTCTTTTAGCTACACCATTTTGTTGGGGATTATAAGGCACAGTTGTTTGATGTTTGATCCCATGTTGGTGGAGATAGTTTTCAAATTCATTTGATGTGTATTCTTTTCCATTGTCAATGCGAATAGACCCAATATGAGATTGTGCATCATTTTCAATCCATTTATGAAAATTCATGAATGTTTGAAAAGCATCAGATTTGTTCTTCAAGAAATAAACCCAACACATTCTGGTGTAGTCATCAATAAATGTCATCATATATTTATTTCCATTTGCAGAAAGAACAGGCATTGGACCACATAAATCTGAATGAATGAGTTCAAGGTTTCTATGTGCTCTTGAATGTGAATCATGAAAACACTGTTTGCTATGCTTTCCTAGGATGCAAGCATCACATTGCTTAAGTTTCCTAGGAATTGTAGGCAAACCAGCAACACCATTTTTCTTCAACAAGCGGAGATTGTCATAGTTCAAATGTCCAAATTTAGCATTGCATAATAAACTTGATGGAAGTGTACCTTCTTCATGATGAGAATTGTATGAGAAATGTTGTGCAAGAGTAGAGGCTCCTTGCAGCTTGAGAAGCCTTTCTTCTTCTATTCCCCTCATGACAAGTGAGTGATCAGATGCTTTTCTTTCCTCAAGCTTGCCATCAAACATATGAATGGAGTGACCTTGCTGGCGGATGTGGACCAAGGACAACAAGTTTCTCTTGAGCTGTGGGAGATATAAAAAATGATCAAGAAGAAAGTCTGAGAGACCAGGCAGTTTAAGCCTGATTGTGCCAAGCCCTGATGGCTTGATTTTTGACTGATCTGCAAAGTATACTACTCCATCAACATTGTCAGTTAAATCTTCAAAAAAATATTTTCTATGAGTCATGTGACAGGTTGCTCCTGAATCAAGCAGCCAATCATTTTTCCAGGAAGCAAGTGAAGTATTAAACAAATCTTCATTTACTCCACTGTTACATTGTGCCTCAACATAGTGAGCGGATTCAGGTGCTTTACCTTTGTCTGTATCATCAGTTTTACCTTTCTGTTGGTTTTTTTGCTGCTCAATTTTGTCCCATGGTAACTTGCATGTAGAGGCATCATGTGATCCATTTTTTATGCAGCGTATGCAGTGCAAATCTGCCTTTTCTCCTAGAGAGTGTCTGCCCCCCCTACGTCTGAAATATCTTCTTTTTCCTCTTCGACCACCTCTTCCTTTTGAAGAATCTTGAGTAGGATGCTTTTCTTTATGAGCAAGGCACACAAACTCTTTAGAAGATTTAGGGGTTGTCTTCTTTCCAAAAGCTTTCTCTTTCAGCAAACTTTTTCACAAGAGAGTCAAAGGTGATATCATTGAGATTTCCATTTGCTTGCAATGACTCAAGATAATTGGAGTAAGTAGAATAAAGTGCCTTGAGAAAAGCGATAAGAGGAATATCCAATTCAACCTTAGTGGATTTGATATCATGCATTATAGACTTTACTTCAGATGCAAGAGCAAGAGGATCATTATTTTGCAGTTCAAGAGTGAAGAGTTTAATCATGAGTTGAACAACTTCAAGTGCAGAATGTGAGTCATAGAGTTCTTTCAGCTTTTGTAAGGCTTCAAAGGCAGTTGAATATGACGAAATCTGGCGACTCACCTCTTCATTTACAGATGTTGTGATTAATGCATAAGCTTTGTTGTTCTTGTTTTCCCATATGACGAGCTATTTGTCTGAGTTAGGTTGTACTGGTTTATTGTCTTTGTCTCCGACACACTCCTTTCCACAACTCATTGAAAATGAAGGTGTGTTTTATCATCTGAGACCATTCAAGATAGTTCTCCTTGCCAGTGAAAACTATTCCCACCATGGATGTGATTGAATGCATTCTGTAAAAACTTTTGCTGATAAAAAAAAAATACTTCTACCAATATACAGTAAAATTGTACTTCTGGTGGTAAATTTTTTTTTTAAGCCAAAAATGTAGTAATATTTATTCCAAGGACAAGATAATGGTAGACCACATTCAACAAGTTTTGTCACACTAACTATTGAAACATTTGGAATTATCAAACCTCATAATTCTTCATAAAGACGGCAATTTCACTCTGTGATGTCTTTGACAATATGAGCAGAATCAATCGTTTTTTGACGCAATACTTGCTCCCTCAGTGACTTGGAGATGGGAACCTGCATGGGTTCCTTGCTGCATTACAATCTCAACTCTGCCAAATATGCCACATCTACCTTCGTGGTGGGTGTTGTATGGTCTATCCAGACATATGGCCAACGAAATTTGTGGGAATTTATAGGGTTGGCTCGCACAGCCGGCCCTCCAAAATCAATGTAAATAAATAATTTATATTCGGAGATCAAGGAAAAATTCCTTACTCTATACACGACCTCAACACTTGACGGCACCTCCACTTCTCAAATCTGGATCAGTCGATTCTGTTACACCTCGGCCTGACTTGAGATTCGAGACTATTCTCGATGGCCTACCTGCGGAGCAGGTCCGAACCTCCAAATTACCCGAGCTATGTCGGTCCTTGACTGATGACGTCCCTCTATATTTCGACGGACAGCTATCTTTCCCGCAGAAGACCGCCAGGAAGCTTGGAATTCTCAGAGTGGCCTTATGGACGCAAAGTGGTCTTCTCATGGCTCTCAAAGGTATATATATTTATATATCGACTAACCCTACCCTCAATAGATTGACACAAAACTAACTTTGAATTATGGCCTTGCTTGACAAATGGATACAAGGAAGACATCTTAGACAGCTTAGACAACGGCGATGATTCTAGTTCTGTTGGTTTTGTGCACCAGACCTATAGAAGTTCTTTGGATCTAGGCATGGGAGAGAAGATAGGCATGATGACGAGGGCATATGGAGGGCAACCGTGCGTAGGAGGCCAGTCATTCAATGAACACTCAAGCTCAAGAATATGGCCACAAACAGTGGCATTTGATTTTCAAACTTTAGAATATCTTCATGTACCGCGAATCCCGGTAGACTTGGTTCGAATCGCTGACAATTGCGCCTTTAGGCAACGTTTAGGGCCAGCGTTCAGAAATAAAAACGCATATGACAGACAAGGCCAGCATTCAGAAATAAAAACGCATATGACAGACATGGCCAGCGTTCAGATATAAAAATGCATATGACAAACAAGGCCAACGTTCAGAAATAAAAATGCATATGACAAACAGGGCCAGCGTTCAGAAATAAAAATGCATATGATAGACCAGCGTATAGCACACAGCAGCAACAGTGAAGGGGAGAGAGAGCAGTAGGCAGTGGACAGAGAGCAATAGGCAGAGGGCAGAGAGTAGTAGGCAGAAGGATGTTACAACTATTTTGGGAGCTAGCTCTGATACCATGTCAGACCAGGCAGTAACACCTCACAGCAAAACTCATTCGTATATTTATTCCTTCAGGGTGGCCTTATTATATACATTAGGGAGAGACTGTTCAGTTCATCTCCCGATGATTGTTCACATTACTTATTTATTTACATTACGTTCACCCAATCCAGATGATTAGGTGTCAACATGGACATCAAACTAGCCTTCCTCAAAGAAGACTTGGAAGAAGAAGTTGACATAAAGCAGAAAAAAGGATTTATGCTCACTGATAAGAAACGCTATGTTTGCAGGTTAAAGAAAGCACTTTAAGGACTCAAGCAAACCCCAAGTGCATGGTATGTCAGCTTGGACAAATATTTGCAATAGAAAGGTTTCAAAAGAGGAAGTGTCGACAACAACTTATATATTCAGATCGGACAAGATAGCTTAATGCTGATAGCAATGTAAGTGGACAATATTATCTTTGGCGGTGATGATAAGTTGAGTAAGAAGTTTGTCGACGACACACAAAAGGAGTTTGAGATGTGCTTACTTGGAGAATTAACTTTCTTCTTAGGACTTCAGATTTCTTAGGAAGAAATTGGAAGATTCCTTTCTTAATCTAAGTATATCAAAGACATGTTCAAGAAATTTCGAAGCAGGATTGCAATCCAATTAGGAACCCATGGAAGTAGACCAGAGATTATACATATCATAGATTGGTAGTCTACTATATGTGACAACTTGTAGACCAGATGTGACGCGGGCAATAGGTCAGGTTCCACGATTTCAAGCAACACCAAAAGAATCTCAAGTTCTTGCTATAAAAAGGATCTTCAGATATCTCAAGTGAACAATTGATTTTGCTTTATGGTATCCTAAACTTATACTGATGCAAATTGGGCAGGTTGCATCAGTGATCGCAAGCACACAAGTGGAGCAACCTTCTACTTGGGTGGATGTCTTGTGTCTTGGTTGAGTAAAAAGCAGTCTTTAGTCTATTTATTGTGAAAATTCCAAAACTGAAATCCTATTGCAGCAATTGGAACTAATTCTTCTAATTGTTAATTAATTTGACAATTTATTTGCTACAGCAAATATCAAATTAATCACACTGCAACCTTCACAAACAAAACTGCAGAAATAAATAGTGTTGGAAGCTAAGAAAATACTAGCACATGCACACAATAAAAATGGCATTGTTATTTTGGAGAATTGTCCCCACAAAAACCCAGTGTGGGAAAACCGGTGCAATAGATGAGGGTTTTATTATTATTATTCAACAGCAATTTAGAGTACAATAATTTAGATGCTCTACTCGCAATCTAATATGAGGAAAAATGCTAGCAAAATTTTTGTGAGAATTTTCTCTCACCCCAAAGCTAATTTCTACCCTTGAAACTGCCTCCCTAGCCACACACAAATCCTTTTGCGTCAACCTCTACGCAATGCTTGTTATTGCCAAAAATTGATCACCTAACCATAGGCTACTAGATGGATCAAAGTACAGCATGTAGGGCCAATTTCACCATAGTTATTTTTTGTTAAACCCATGAAGAATAATTAAATAAATCATTATTTATTTAATTATCTTCTAGGAATAATTAATTAAATCGTTGTTTTACTAATATTCCTTGTCATATTTAACCCAATCATGAGAAATAATTAGATAAATTGTTATTTATCTTAGTTTTATTTAGGAATAATTATTAATAATTATTTAGTTATTATTCCTTGTCAGCTTTGACTAAATCCTCTAGGAATACTTAAACAAATCATTATTTGTTTATTATTCCTTAACCACATTCCTTGATATGATAAATAAATCATCTATTTATTTATTATTTCTAAATAAAATTATTTAATCAATTTAAATACTTTTTCCCTCCAACCAAATAATAAATATTGCAAATGGTTAATTCTACAATTTGCTTAATAATATTTTATTATTTTCCATTATTCGAGAATAACCTAATATTTTGTTATAAATTGGAGGGTTTTACATCCATTCTTCACTTTTGATTATTTTCATTGTTGCAGTCACTGTTGCAACTCTGATAATTATCATTGTCGCTTTCCACTTCTTTTCATTCTTGAGTTCCCATTTGAGATGTACACACATTTTGTTCGGTTTATACATTGTAAAGAGGAGAGACTCTACAAAGCTGAAGACATTGAGGATAGCCAAGAACCCATCCCACAGAGGGGGGTTGGTAACATCATTTGTTCCCTTCACAGGTGTCACATAATAAAATCTATTCTTTATATCTGGTTTTCATTGGGTCGTTGGAGTTATTTGCGCTTAATACCTGATTTCATTTTGTTGTTTAACTATTTCTATGGAATAGATCAGGACTTTGGCAGGTTTTGTTTCTATCATTTGCTGCAGATCCACTGTTTTACAGCCATTTTTACAGTTGAGGTTGTTTGTCATCCACAGTCTAAAGTGGTTTTTTTTGTAAACCTTCGAGAAGAAAACACTCCAATAGTGCTCCCACAAAACCTCTGGAAATTTCAGCCTTCATCACACTACCTCTCACAAAACTGGAATACTTCCTCCTAAAATGTTGTTGACCTCCTATATCACCTGCTACTCACCCACTGGCTCTCTCTTCTCTCCTGAGTCTCTACTACTGAAAAAATCGAATTGCTTCGGCAACATATTATCTGCACTAGGGTATTCTCCGTCACCACATCGATGCCTTCTTATATCTTCATGTTGGGACTCCAATGTCCAAGATTAAATCTTAATCGATGACTCAAATCATTTCTAAATTGATCCATGTGAGTTTCTTGATAATTCGCACCTTGACTTAATTAATTATGATTAATTCACCAGTTTTCCTAAGTTTAGACTTAGGAAACATTAAAAAAATTGGTTAATAATCTAATTAAGAAATTTCTAGGTGGAATTTCCATAAACGATTTCCGGGTTTTAGATATCTCATGTATTCTACCTCTCCACCAAATTTCATGGCTAGAACACATCTGATGCTACAAAAACTAACACTCCCTCTTAGCGAGGACTGTGTTCATTGTAGTGCTACACATCCTGCGACAACATCCTATCTTTATATCACCCCCTGTCACATCATTGATGTCTAGCCATACTTCCCACCAACCACTTCTCAACTCTAACGCTCCATCTGTGTTGTTGTTGACAATGTTGTACTGTTGTCAACTCTACGTATGCACTGCAACTCCCTCTCATCTGTTGTTACTGCTACTGCAACTGAGAAGCATATGAAATAATCTGTACCTACTACTGAAACCAGTTCTCCACCATACCCATTTGTTCTCTGAAATAGATGAACTTAGCTCTCCCTAGAGCTTTTGTGAGTATATCTGCACCCTGCTCTTTTGTCAGAACATATTGTTGCTAGACCGCTCCACACTATACACAATCTCTGATGAAATGACATTGAATATCTATGTGTTTCAACCTGTTATGAAACACTAGTTTCTTAGAGAGATTAATGCAGCTCTGATTATCACAATAAACATTGGTCGCCTCCATCCTATGCCTGAACAAGCTTACTTGCAGTTTCTGAAGCCATATAGCTTCGCACGTTATGTTGCTTGTTGACATATACTCTACTTCTGCAAAGCTCAATGCTATTGACTTATGCTTCCTGCTACACCAAGAAACCATACTTGATCCAACAATGAAGCAGTATCCAAAGGAACTTTTCCTATCCACTGAATTGTCAGCGAAATCTACATCTGTAAATCCACATAGTATGACATCATCCCCTCGCGTATATCTTAAACCATACTCAACTATACCACGCACTTGGCTCAAAATGTGCCTTGTTGTTGCCCAGTGTACCCTCTTCAGCTCTACCATAAACTGACTGAGGGTATTGACTGTGAAGCAAATATCTGGCCTAGTGTTGACCAGATACATGAGAGAACCAATAAGTTGTCTATACAAGGTCGGGTCGACATCTTTGTCATTTCATGCATATATCTTCTTCCAATTGGTGATCATGGGCCTAGATATGGCTTTACAGTCCTACATTCTAAATCTCTTCAAAATGTTTGTAGCATATCTTCCATTCCCAAGGAAGATATCCTCGTTCTTCTGCAACACTTCTAATCCTAGGAAATAGTTCATCAACTCCAAAGCCTTCATATCGAACTTTGTTGCCAGTTTCCTCTTGCAGTCCTCTTTTAGCCTTGATGATCCTGTCAAGAACAGATCATCCACATACAATACTAGGATGAGTCGCTCATCATCTACCATCAAATAGTAAAGGTTGGGATCTGTGTCACTCTTCACAAATCCCATCCATTGCAAGTAGTTGTCGATCTGACCATATAATACCCTTGGAGATTGCTTGAGCATGTATAAAGTTTTCTTCAATCTAGACACATGAGTGTGCCTCTCATGAATTTCGAATCCATCTGGCTGTTCAATGTACACCTCTTCCTCTATCACCCAGTTCAAGAATGTTATCTTGACGTCCATCTGGTCAATCTCCCATCCCATCTGAGCTATTAGGAATATAACTGACCGAATAGAGGTATATCTAGCAACTAGGGCGAAGGTCTACTCATAATCTATCCCTTCTTTCAGTGCATACCCCTTTTGCCGCGAACCTAGCCTTGTACTTCTCCATACTTCCATTTGCAACATCCTTGATCTTGTAGATCCATCGAAAACCTAAACTGACCTATACTCAGGCCTTGGAACTACCTCCCAAACATCATTCGTCATAATAGAGTTGTATTCTTCTACCATGGCATCTACACATACTTGATGTTGTGTGCTTCCTGAAAGCCTGAACGTTCAGCAACCTGAGCCACCAATGCTTGGTACTTGTTAGGTTGTTTGTATTGTCTCTTGTTCATACTAGGAGTTCCAATAAACTCCTCTGCATCTCTCAATATCTGACAAACCCTCTGTTGGCTTGACCACTAGTGGTGGGAGGCTCAACCAACTCCTCATCCTACCTTTGTTGCTCTGTCTGTTGTGAACTAACAGGATCTCCTACACCTAAGGAAATGCATGTATTGGTCACTATACTAGATCCCTGTGACTACTATGTTGGCGGCCCCACTGGCTGCCCTTGTTGTTGGACCAATGGAGCTTCTGCTAGCTGATTCTATTTACCTACAGGCATCTCACGAGATCTCTTGAAAGATCGGCCTACCATCAACTTTGTGTCCCATTTCACTACTACCTTCCTATTGCTAGGAATGTAGGTCTTGTATGCCTTTGAGGTTTTGTTATACCCAATGAAAAACCCCTTCTCTACAGTCGGATCCAATTTGGTGCGCTTCTCATTTGGCACATGACAATAAGCAATGTTTCCAAAGATCCTGAAGTGACTAACTTATGGCTTCTTCCCTGAGAAGACTCCTTCTGGCATTTTCTTCCCTAATGCTCTAGGAGGACTCTTGTTCATAATATACATTGTTGTGTTATATTCCTCTACCCAAAGAAACCCGGGCAAATCCTGGTCGTATAACAGCGTTTTTGCAGCTCTAACTACAGTTTTGTTCTTCTGCTTCATTACTCCATTCTGGTGTGAATTGTATGGAATTGTCAACTCTCTTCTGATGCCTTCCTTCGCACAAAAATCTATGAAGTCTTTATCAATATACTCTCCACCATTATCTGAGCAAAGCATAGTTTTAAAAAACGGCCATTTCGAAACGGAAACGGCCGAGTTGGTCCATTCCATTGCCCTCGAGAGTGACTCGGTACAAAAAACGACTCGGTTGGCCAAGTCAGCCATGAATCGCCCGAGTCATTGAATGACTCGGCCGAGTCATGGCTAACTCAGTCAACTCGGTCGTTTCTCGTACTGACTCAGCCGAGTCACAAACAGCGGCCTGTAACCCACTAAAACAGCAATTTAACATTATTTTAATGAAATTTTAAGGGGTTTGCTGATTGGTTTAGACTTCAAGGTGTTTTATGAATTAGCTAAATGTTATTTGGGGTCCATTTCCCCCTCCCAAACCCTATTTAACACGCTCAAAGGCTCTCTACTATTGATATGTTATTCAAATTTCATGGTAATGTTGAATTCTTAAAGTAAAAGTGACATTATCCTTAATCTTAATTTTCATCCTTTTACTTAAATTTTTAACATTACCATGAAATGACTCAGGATGTTTGAGAGTGGTTTCTACCTCATTGCATTTCATATGGAGAAAGTTGAATTTTAGATTTCATTCAAAATCCAGCAGACTTATCAGTTTTTCAAGATTTCAGGATTGGAGGATTGCAATGTTTCCATTGAATTTTGTCATGTATTGGGTATGGAACTCGTATTTAATCAAGAGCACCAATCCCTCTATGTACCTTGATGTTAGTGACATTGGTTGTCGAACTCCTCTGGGATTCGCTCCCGAACCAGGAGCTTCTGAAAATGTCGCTCCCGCTCCCGTTTTCGCTCCTACTCCCAAGTAACACAAAGAAGAGAAACTGTTTGGATCAAAAACGGTTAAATGATCTAGTTTATGTCCAATACAACCTCTGGTTCAGACGAAACCATTTGTTGAACAAAAGGCCTGATTCAGATCCCATTGTGTTGGAAGACATTGATCCAACATCAGATTTAGTAGTGGAGAGTCATCCAACAGAGTTTGATCATCATGAGGATCTTGATTTAGATTTAGATATCGAGACATCAATTGAACTTGAACATGTTGTTCAATTGAATGCATATCCCAATCCACCAGCCTCAGTCTCACAGCCAGCAAGGACTCCAGTTGTAGGTGCTTCCTCTCCTCAGCCACGACAGAAGCGCAGCTGCATATCTACTCTATCTCAGCTTGCATCTGCTGCAGTTGCACAGCGTGCTAGTGGTACCACTTCTACAGTTGCAGTTGGAGATGATGATGAGGAGGAGGAGCCCTGGGGCCCCCTGTCTGACTCTAATGATGATCCAGAGATTGATCGACATGATCTTGGCTCCTCTGGCAGTAGCTACTAGCCAGTAGCTGTAGTACTAGTACTGGAGTCTGGTCACAGTTTACTTTTGTTGT
>APFE031145743.1:155345-173025 GCA_000404065.3 Pinus taeda
TTGGAAACATGAATGAAAATCTTTAAAATTATGTTTTTTTATAAAAAAAAAAAAAATATTTAATGTATTTTTTAAAACGACCGAGTCATTGAAATCGAGCCGACTGAGTCATTACCGTTTCGGAGTCGGAGTCGGAGTCGATCCTCGACCGAGTCGGAGTCGGAGTCGGAGTTTTAAAACTATGGAGCAAAGCACCTTGATCTTTCTCCCTGTCGCATTCTCCACAAGAGCCTTAAACTCCCTGAAACGATCAAAGACCTCATCCTTGGTATTCAAGAAATAGATCCAGGTTTTTCTTCAATGATCATCAATAAAGGTGACGAAATATTCGGCCCCACTGAGAATTCTAGTTGACATCAGGCCACAAATATCCAAGTGTAGAAGTCCTAAGATGCCATTTGTTCTGTTGTCACTTCTTGAGAATGTTGCCTTAGAATATATCCCAAGAATGCACCCTTTGCATACCTCATCGTGTTTTGTGCCCAGTTCTAGAACCCCTGTTACTGTTTCCCTGAGCATCTTGAGTGTTCCATGATGTAAATGTCCCATTCTTCTATGTCATATCTCATTCAGCTCCTTCCTCTGCTATTGTCACTACCTACCAGTGCCATTGGAGAATCAAACTGCAACCTGTATAACTTGTTGCTTCGAACTCTAATTTAACTCACCCTCTTCCAGCTTGGGTGTTTAACAAACACTTTCTTCCCTACAAAGTGAACATCATATCCCTTATCTTGTAGTTAGGATATTCAAATAAGGTTCATACCTTATCATGGCCAAACAATACCTCTATAGCGTTCGTACTTGCTCCTGATTCCCTCTGAAAATTAATGGTACCTCTCCCTTCTGGATTACATTTGGTTATGTTTCCCATCGTAATTTGGAAATCCATGTACTCCTCATTACAGCTAGAGAAATATTCTCTAACCCTTGTCATATGAGTTGATGCTCCACTAGCTATATACGAAACACCTTGTGAAGCTGAGCTTGATAAGCAAGCAAATTCGTCCCATAATCTACAAGACAACTTTGAAGCTCCCTGAATATTAAATTGATCCATGACCATGTTGAAGAATTCTTTTGTGTTATTCCTCTTCCTCTCGGCACTGATTCTACTAGTGCAACTTGCTGCAAAACCCTTTGTGCCACAAATCAGTAATTTGCTCTTGAATATAAGTTTGTTGTTACTCCCTCTGCCTACTAAAATTGCTAATCTCGGGAAATCGATTTGTTTCTGCTACCTGCATCTGAAAATCTAATTTCCCAAGCAATCTGTACTGCCTAGCTAGGTAATCTACACAGCATCTGCGAATTTTCCACTACTGCTCCTTCTGAACAGCGAAATTCTTGCTTCTTCGATCCGAGCTACCAATCTACTAAACTAGCTTTTATACCATTTGAAAATTCCAAAACTAAAATCCTATTGTAGTAACTGGAATTAAATCTTCTAATTGTTAATTAATTTAGCAATCTATTTGCTACGGAAAATACCAAACTAGTCACACTGCAAACTTCACAAATAAAACTGCATAATTAAATAGTGCTCGAAACTGAGAAAATACTAGCACAAACCCAATAAAAATGACATTGTTATTTTGGAAAATTGTCCCTAGAAAAACCCATTGTGGGAAAATCAATGCAGCAAATGAGGGTTTTATTATTATTCTTCAGCATCAATTTACAGTACAATAATTTAGATGCTCTACTAGCAATCTAATCATAGGAAAAATTCCAGAAAATTATCGTGAGAATTTTCTCTCACCCCACAACAAATTTCTTCCCCCGAAACTGCCTCCCTAGCCACTGTAGATCCTTCTGCATCAACCTCGACACAATGCTTGTACAGAACCTCTGGCAATTTCGGCCTTCCTCTCACTACCTCTCGCGAAAGTGGAATACTTCCTCCTAAAATGTTGTTGACCTCCTCTATCGCGTGTTACTCGCCCACTAGCTCTCTCTTCTCTATTGAGTCTCTGCTATTAAGAAAATTGAACTGCTTGGGCAACGATTTATCTAAACTGTATTCTCCATCACCGCATTGATCCCTTCTTATATCTTCCTATTGGGACTCCAACGACCAAGATTAAATCTTAATTGATTGCTCACATCATTTCTGGATTGATCTGTGTGAGTTTCTACATAATTAGCACCTTGACCTAATTATTTCTGATTAATTAACCAGCTTTCCTAAGTTTAGACTTAAGAAACATTGAAAAAATTGGTTAATAATCTAATTAAGTCATCTCTAGGTCGAATTTCCATAAACGATTTTTGGGTTTTCGAGATCTCATGTATTCTAGCCTCTCCACCAAATTTCATGGCTAGAAAACATCTAATGCTACAGCAACTAACACTTATCTTTAGCAGAAGCAAAATATATAGCAGCAGCAGCATGTTGCGCTCAGTACCTCTAGATGAAACAAGCATTGCAAGATCTACATGTAAAGTTTGACAAGCCCATTGCAATGTTTTGTGACAACACCAATATCATGAGTATCTCACAAAATCCTGTTATGCACTTAAAAACAAAACACATACCCATCAAATATCATTTCCTCTATGAGCGGCTTGCAAAAAAGAACATAAAGGCAGAATACATTGGGAGAAAAGAGCAAATAGCTGACATCTTCACCAAACCTTTAACATGTGAAACTTTTGAGTATCTTCGATAGAAGCTTGGTATTCTACCAAGTTACCAGTGATATCCTTTCAATCCAGCCAGAAAGTCAAGGGAAGAGAAGCAGTGAAAGGGAGACAAGGATTTTGAAGGAAGTTAGAGGAAGGCATTTCCTTAGGGGGAGTAACCCTTTGCCATCGATGTCGGCACATATATCAATCAAAGGCATGGAGTCAGGTGAGCAGTGATCGAAGGGGGAGTATGTGTTGCCATCAATGACAAAGGGGGAGAATGTTGAAATTTGGTTGTCATTGATTTCTACCGAGGCAGCACTAGAGGGAGCATTGCTTTTGTTGACCAATATGTCATGGCAAATCACGCTATTTGGCATCAAAGGCATCTTTGTTGGATCATCCAAAGTTTTGGATAATGGCACAGTTAAGCTTAGAGGTAAAGTTTTCAAGGCTGAAAATGCCTTGCTCATTGACAATTTGAATCACAGTTTGTTGAGCACGAGCCAGATGTGCGACAAGGGGCAAAGAGGACTTTTCGACTCCAAAAAGTGGAAAATAAGAAATAAGAAGACAAATAAACTAGTGGCTACAGCATCTCGAGGACATAATAACTTATATTATCTAGATGAAATTGGAATGGAAACATGTTGTGTGGGAAGGAAGATGAAAGTTGGCTTTGGCACAAAAGAATGGGTCACATTCAGTTCAACAACCTTGTCAAATGAAGCAAGAAGGAAGGAGTCTAATAAATGCATGAAATCAAAAGCTAGCAAATACCGTATGCAAACATTGTCGGCATGAAAAACAGACCGGGGTCAAATTTAAGACTAAGGAGCATTCTACCTCAAAGCCATTGGAGCTAGTCCACAACAACTTATGTGGACCCATGAGAACCAAAGGGTTGAAAGGTGAGCTTTACTTTATATTTCTCATTGATGATTACACTCGAATGACAACTATCAGCTGCATCAAGAAAAAGTCAGAAGCTTTTAAGCATTTAAAGATATACAAAGAAATGGTTGAGAATGAAACTAATCTGAAGATAAAGTACTTAAGATCAAACAACATAGGTGAGTTTACATCCAAAGAATTTCAGCCCTATTGTGAAGAACATGACATAAAAAGACAATTCTCAACAACTAGGACACCTCAACAAAACACAGTCACAGAAAGGAACAACAACATTGTACTTGAAATAGCAAGAACCATGTTAAGTGACTCAAAGTTGAGCATTTTCTTTTGGGTTCAAGCAGTTGAAGCAACAATTCATATTTTGAACAGAAGAATGCTTATGAGTAACAATGGCAAAACCCCTTATGAATTATGGAAAGGAAGACCAGCCAATGTCAAACACTTCAAGGTTTTCAAAAGTAAAAACACATAAAGAGGGCTAAGTCAAAGATTGGCAAATTAGATTCTAAAGTGGACGAAGGCATATTTGTTGGTTGCTCCACCAAGAGCAAGGCGTACAAGTGTTATAATCTGAGACTCAACAAAATAATAGAAAGCATCAATGCAACATTTGATGAAGGCTATAGGACACAGAACAACCAACATTCAACAGAACAAGAAATTGAAGAACCAAGGAAAGAGGTGAAGGTGAAGGAAGAAGAACCTTTGGGAGCAAACAGAGGAGCCAACAAAAGAGCAAGGAGAAACGCATCAACAACTTCTCAAGCACCTTACAAAAGAACCTAGGAAATGGTACCAAAAAAATCATCCATCAAAACAGATAATTGGAGACATAGATGCAGGAATTGGAACCAGGAGAAGGCAGAAGCACATGTGGCAAAAGAAAGACATTTTGCATTTCTATCCACCTTTGAGCGCAGCAATTTTGATAAAGCTAGCAATGATGAGCAATGGGTGAAGGCCATGAATGGAGAACTTGAACAAATTGAAAGGAATAACACATGGGAACCGGTGCCAAGACCAAAGGACGAAAATGTCATATGCACAAAATGGTTCCTTGGGAACAAGATGTATGAAGATGGAAGGGTTACAAGGAATAAAGCGAGATTGGTATGTAAATGATATGCATAGGTAGAAGGAATTGATTTCGAAGAAACATTTGCTCCCATGGCGAGAATGGAAGCCATTCGGACTACCTTCGCCTATGCTTCCTCAAGAAAGATCAAAGTATATCAGATGGATGTTAAATCAGCCTTCCTCGATGGAGACTTTTACATAGAGCGTCGAAAGGATTTACACTTACTGATAAGAAAGACTATGTTTGCAGGGTAAAGAAAACGCTTTACAGTCTCAAGCAAGCTCCAAGAGCATGGTATGTCAGCTTGGACAAATATTTGCAAAATAAGGGTTTCAAAAGAGAAGTGTCGTTAGCAACTTATATATTAAGATCGAACAAGATGGCTTGACGCTGATAGAAATATATGTGGACAATATCATCTACGATAGTGATGATGGAAGATTGAGTAAGAAGTTTATCATGGACATGCAAAAGCAGTTTGAGATGTCCTTACTTCGAGAATTAAATTTCTTCTTGGGACTTCAAATTTCTCAGCAAGAAGATGGAATATTCATATATCAATCTAAGTACATTAAAGACATGAAGAGGAAATTTCGATGCAGGATTGCGCCTACATTCTATGTCCAACATTGTTTTGTATATGCACTACACTATGGTTTTCTTTGCATCTAGCACAATACTGAAAGTAAAAAATTTATGTTGACTTATAAACATATTGAACCTTTCATGCTAAATAAGTATTCTAAGGAGAAGCCCTTTTTCTCTTCCTCTCTCTCCACACATTATGTCATTAGTTCTCAAATATATTGGCGCCCACATTTTATGACCAACATGGTTTTGTATATGCACTTCTTTTATTTCTATCCACTACCTACTTAGATTTTTTATTGCTCACACCCTTGCACAATGTATTTATGCTAGATATAATTTTCACTACCATTAACCAACCTTGTTGTCATGCATTGGACATTAGTATAATTACCTTATGTTATTAGGTCCCTTTTTAAAATGTCTAATTTTTACAAGAACATATCATTTAAAAAAATTCGAGACTAAAAACAAAAATATCTTCAACCTCCTATACATCTAGCCTAAAATAGTGTAGGTGACTAATAATAACACTTTTAAGCTTTTAATCAACTCTTCCTATATATATTAGTAAAAAGTATTTCATTACTACAAATAAAATTAGTAAAAATCATATTATATTTTATATATTAAAAAACCTTGCGAATAATAAATGACCACTAAGATATAGCCTAATATAGTGTAGGTGATCAATAATAACAATTTTAAGCTTTTAATAAAATTTTCCTAACACATAGATTAGTAAAAAGTATTTCAATGCTAGAAATATAATTAGTACAAATTATATCATCGTTTATATATAAAAGAAAACATCACGAATAATAAATGACCACTAAGATACATATCTTTTAGTAACTAATACCACATTTCAAATCACATCATAATAAAGCTCAAACCATGAAATATCCAAATGGGATATAAATAATTTTGTAATTGTTGGTAGAAAATTATTTTTCCATACACTATAGACACCCTCAAATCATAGAAACTTGTCATACAATCAAATCAGCAGAAGTGAAAGTTATTAGAAGATACCTTCCATCATAGCAACAATTGCTTCAGAATGGCTTGAAGATTTCCTAATAATATGTATTACTCCATCAACATTGTCCAAGCATATTAAAATACCCTAAAAACAATATCAATATATTACTTCAATAAAGCTCATATTGTTGTGCATATACACATGATAACATGTTTGAGAGACAGAGAGACAGTATGAGCATGACACTAACACTTGGTGATCCACAAGATTCACCTTGTATGTGAATATTGTAAATCAAACTTCACTTTTAAATTTTGAGAATACTATTTGTTACCTTCACAATATGTTCCCTTTCTTCGGCAACTCTCAACTGATATTTTGCACGTCGTTCAACAACTGAGCATCTAAAATCTAGGAAAGCCTGACATCACAAGAAGAAAATGAATATTCACTAACACTTCAACTAAAATTCATAAACAAAATGTTAAATCAAATCAGTCCTTCATCAATATATGTTTGGTCATAATCAAAGATACAATTCATGCATCAACCAACAGTTTGTAATGTTCATGTTAATTACATATACACTCACATATTTCGTATGAAAATATTTTCTCAGCTGAATACATGACCCAACCTATACCCTTATCATAACATTCAATGCTTCCATTATCCATATTAAGCAAACTAATGATATACACCTCATAAAACATCAAAATATACTTAATACACTATAATTTCAACACAACAATAAGACTAAAAACAATATTGATAAGCAATTTTGGGCAAATTAGATTTATCTCCACAAGGGACATGTTGAGCTCATATCGAGTATATTGTTGTAATGGCTACAAGCCTTCTTATTGTAAAGCCTTCAGCCCTGAAGAATATCTTACCCTTCCCTATGGGTTGGAGATTGGGGTGCTTGGTTATATGGGAAAAAATATTCAAATTAAATAGATACATAAATTGGGGTTTTATTGAGGATTATCAAACTTATCATCACATTTACAATACTTCCATGATAAGTAAACCAATGACATAGACCTTATGAAACATAAAAATATACATAATACACTACAATTTCAACACAACAACAAGACTAAAAACAATATTCACAAGTTACTTTATTGAGTCAGTTGGGTTTATCTCAGGTGATCAAGAGGAATGATTGTTATTCTCCCCACCCAAGTTCAATTTCTGCAACAGACATGTTGAGCTCATATTAAGCATATAGTTGTAATAGATCAAAGCCTTGTTGTTCCACGGCCTTGAGCCCTAGAGAATATGCTAGGTCAATTTTTGCCCTAGGGTGTTTTTAGCGCACCACGGTTTCAGAGCATTTCACCACAATATGATCCATGTTCAGAACCAGTACAATGACAACCCTACTGGATACAAATTTTCTGGTTTACAAAATCTTATGCAGCTCTTGTCTAGTCAACTTCCCAAGTTTTGTTTATAAACTAAATTTTTGCCTCAGATCACTCCTATGTTCTCAAATGTGTTTCCTCAGGCACCTGTTTTTTCTACTACAGGTCTACATCCACTTAAGTACTTTGGCTCTCTGGGGCTGACCTCAGATAACTCTGTGAATTACCTCATGAGAAATGATTCGAATCTTTCAGCACCGAAATTAGTAGAAAGAAGGGGTCTTATCGCAAGTTCAAGATAAACAAAGATAAATGATCCAATCCAATTCCTGCTCCAAATGAATTCAATCGTCTTGTATTTATAGATTTCTTTGAGGGGATCTTCCTCCTTCATTGATTGAGGTTCACTCAAAACCCCCAACTTCGGGTTTATTTGCCGAACTGCCCCAAAATATGCCGAAACATTGGGTATTTTGAGGTTTCCTCTCTTTTAGGGACTCTAGCCAATAGGGATCGATAGTCTACTTCATCTATTAGGAAATTAATTTCTCGGGAACATTACATATTAAACTTGCCTATGGGCGGGAGGTTAAGGCGCTTTGTTAAATGGGGAAACTTATTCAAACAAGATATTACAATAAAAACAAGAAAAAAAACTGGGGTTTTATTGACGATTACTAAACTTTACCAAAATACTTGCAAGTTGCCTTTATATACTCTTAGGAGAGGGATGCTAAAAGGAAATCTTCTGCATACAAGAAAATTACAGGCAATACCAAAAGTAAAAGGAAATTATTATCAACATGTGTGTGGTCCCTGAGGTAAAATCATGCTTGTCAATAATTACCTAATAAGTTGGTGACAAGAAACAACCCTACTTCATCATAATAATGAAGCCAATGGAATCAAGGAAGCCACCACTAGTCCAAACCCTCGAGTATCAGTTTGGGTGCTACATGTATATTCTGGAAAGAACAGTGGACAAAGGAACATGGGTAGAGCAGCACAGAGAATACTAGTGAAAAAACAGATAGAGGAGAGTAGGTGGTGAAGCGCATAGGGTAGTGCAAAAACCAGAACTTGTCCAGACTTCAGACAAACAGATATTGCAACATTCTTTATTTTTTTTAAATTTGAAGACTGTTTTTTCTCTCAAAATATAAAATTAAAGTATAAACGCCATGCTTCGTGGACAATATCAGCAGAGAATATTATTTTCCTCAATGATCTATAGTTAATAGTGAATGAGACAAAAACCAAACCCACATCAGGCCACCATACAACCAGTAAATATGAAAGCAAAAATAAGATGCCTTGTTGTCCTTAACCTTGTTAGTGACTAACCCTCTGATAAAACTTTATTGTAATCCAAAAAATGCAAAAATTGCAAGAGATAAATTGAGGAGCATCTTTTAAATGGTTGATGTATCTCATAAGACAAATTTAAAGAATGTTCATTATGCAATAAAGTATTGGATGGCACTACAGCAGAAGAACTAGTAATCAAAATTAGATTTGTGAAACCAGAGATAAGGAATTTGTAATCTTAATTTAAGAGCCTTAACATCTTAACCCTTTAAAACCACCTTGAAATTAACAAGGAAAGTCGCCTAGTTGATGCTTCAAGAATCTTCCAAGCTATTAAAGCACAAAGAGTTGGGCTTTTGTGAAAGAAAAAAAGTGCATCCCAAACAGACTTGATAATCAAGGGGAATAACAAACAGACTCTGAAGCAAAAAGCAAACTAACAATTGGAAACAAACTCATAAATGAAAAGAAAACTCACAGTCAGAATAAAATATAACTCCGTTACAGATTCAAAACATTATTAGACAAAATTTTGCCATTTTTTAAAAGGATTGTTGGCTTAATTCCCAAGGTGCAAATTATAAGTGTAAAATAAAAGGTAATCCAAAAAAGAAACCTCACAAATCTTAATTTGTAGAGAGCAATCAAATGTGCAAGAAGAAAAAGACTACTTGTTTTTTGTGGTACAAACAAGTACATATCTATTAAAGTAACTATTTGCATAATATTGGTCAACTAGGTACCAGACTTGGGCATTAATAAAGTCAATTGGACTTGAGTTTTTTTATGTTTTTTTGTCTTATTTCACTTCGGTGTGTATTTCAATCTATCCCACATTCATAAAGTGGATTGACTCAACTCTATAATAACCTATTCATTCAATGAAAAGAACTTTTCGAGCTTTCTTCATTTCTTTATGTGCTCAATTTTTGTAATATGTATAAGCACCAATTTAATATGTTAATTTGTAACGAACAAGGTTCGTATACGCAACAGAATAATTCTGAAGAACTGAAATATGTGAGTATCTATCGTAAGGACAAGTAGTAATTGTATATAACAATTGTTTAATGTATAAGAGATGTGTGTAATGATTACAATGGGGGGCCGCTTATATACCTAGGCAGGTCCCCTTTCATGAATGGTTATGTCTCTAAGACATGCCTCTTTATTACTAAGTAACTAATAGTTAATAGTTAATAGTTAATTAACTAAGTAGTTATTAAGTAACTAATAGTTAATAGTTAACTACATGCCTCTTCATTACTAAGTAACTAATAATTAATAGCTAATTCTATTTTAGCTTTTATTATTATATTTATAGTTACATTTATTATTTTTATATGAATTATATTCATAACATTGCCCCTCTTCAAAAAGCTTTGTCCTCAAAGCTTAAAGGGATGGATCTCTTTTCCCATTTCGAATATCTTCTCATCTCAAAACTTTCAACTTCGTTGATACAAGACAATATGATCCTCTAAGTGAGAAACAAAATTGTCGGACTGAAAATGGATATGACCATCCAAGATTAATCATGTGTGTAATCTTTCGATCACTAGAAATTTGTAATGAATTATTATCATAGGAGTGGACTCTGCAAACTTCAGTGCTCCTTGGAACATAAATATGTTGTTTCCATTCTGAATGGTTCAAATATGTACGCTGACTTAGTTGTTTGCTCTTGTGATTCAGATGTCGATAACGAATTCTTGTGGTTTGACTTTCCCTTATCATGTGTGTGGCAATTTCCTGATTTACTTCAGGTGTTGTTGTTTTTGAGTTGGTTACTGAACCATCACTTGGAATTTCCATTGTTTTAATTGCAATCTCAGAATTGGTATTAACTTCTATAGCTTTTCCTTCTTCTTGAGTTGTCATATTGACTAGATCGGTATTTATTCCTTTATCTTCAACTTGGACTGAAACGACTAGAGACTTCAATACTTCTTCTTGAAGTTGTTCTAACTTGTTATTTAGTGACTCCTTGTCACTTTTAAGCTTCTTTACTTGCGTAAGTAGGGCTTGGTTATGACCCCTTAGACGTAAAACCTCTTTGCTTTCCGGATTGTTGACTTTATTCTTGATATCTTTCTCATCTCTTAAATTTTTGATTTGTTATAATAATTTTTTATTAAGGGTTCTTAAACGCAACTTTTCTTGTTCCTTTTTTGATAGATACTTGTTGAATTTCTTCTCGATACATTCATTTTCTTCCCCTAATTTTTTCTGATATCTTTGGACTTCTTGACCTTCTCAAGTAATTTTTTAAAATGATTCGTTAGATGCCAAATTTCTTCAATACTTTCTATTGATTCTTCATAAAATCGATCTTCAAGATCTTTATACTTCTTTTATGATGTTTCGTTTTTCTGCTGAAGTTCTGCAAATTGTTATTTTAATCTTTTCATTTGCATCTGCTCTTCACCTAGATGTTTTTATGTATTAAATAATTTCCTACATGTGGGACAACATAAGTTGCAATTTTTTTGAATCCACCAATACCCAATTTTTGTTTTACAAAACAGAAATTTAGTCCAAAATGTCGATTGGGTTATAGGACTCATCTTTCCTTCTTTCATTTGTTGGTTGTAATTCGTTTTTTTTCTTCAGTAATTGATTCCATATTGCCTTTTTGGAATGAGCTTTAAGATTCAAAACTAAGTACCCTTTTTATTTGTGTGTTGCTTTGTACTCCACTGACGGTACTTAATTATTGTCTAATACATGTATATAACTTCAATAATACCTTTTTTTCTTGAAATAAATTAGTTTAAACTCCTAATTCCCTCATTTCTACAAAAAAAAAAAAAAAATTAATAATAGTTGTTTCAGTTATATATAAATGTTTAACAAATATTCTCTTCTTTTTTCCGTTTTTATTCTTTTTGTTTGATATTTCAAGATCAACACCCTTGTAATGTTTGGGTTTATATATAGATTCACCTTTCTTTTTCTTTAATAATAAAAACTTTAGTTTTTAGAATAATAAAAATTGGTTAATGAAAGAACTTTAACTAAATTATTTGCTAGGTATTAAATTCTCAATTGAGGAGTGACCATACGAGTGGTTACAGACAATGTTGCAAGAAACCGTCCCCCCCCCCCCCCCCGAATCTAACCCCGAAACGCATCCGTACCAATGCGTCCAGGAAGCGCCTCCCGAAACGCAGTTCCGAAATTCCGAAACGCGTTTTGGACTGATAATGACGCTTCCTGGAAATTCCGGAAGCGTCCTTCTGAAACGCGTTTTGGAATCTCCGAAGCGTGTTTCGTGCGGAGCTCCGGAAGCAAATATATGCGCTTCGGAAAAGTGCGTTGCGCGACCTAAAAAAAACTGTTTTTTTATTTATTTTTTTATTTTTTGGTGAGTTTGCTTGTTGGGGGTGGGTCCACCTTGGGTTAGGGTTGAGGAATGAAGGGAATAAAGCCCCCATTCATCCCTCATGGTAATGTTAAATTCTTAAAGTAAAAGTGACATTCTCCTTTATTTTTCATTTTCATCCTTTTACTTAAATTTTTAACATTACCATGAAATGACTCAGGATGTTTGAGAGTGGTTCCAGCCTCATTGGACTTCATATGGAGAAAATAGAAATTCATATCCTATTCAAAATTCAGCAAACTTAACAATTTTCAGGAATTCAAGATCAATAGGATTGTGGCATTTCATTAGATTATATCAAGTATGAAGGTATGCGACTAGCATTTAATCAAGAGCACCAAGCCCTATATGTACCCTAGTGTTGGCGGTGTTAATTGTTGAACTCCTTTGTCATGCCCTTAGCAAAAAATTACATTTCAATCAAGTCAAAATCATCGATCAAGCATGTTAAGCTTTTTCTACCATATTTTAAGTCTTGGATTAGTTAGTTTGATCAAAGTTGGGCAATGTTGACTAATATCCCTAGACAATCGACGTAGAGGCAAAGGCTAGACAAGAGGAGAAGAATCTAGATTCTAGATGGTTGATGCATCTAAATGGTTGATGCTCAAATAATTAATCATTAATGTACAATGGATGCTATATCTATCTTGATTTACGCAAAAATATGCATAAATCACAGTGGGGTGACCACTAGTAATCACAGTGATATCCTTCGTCCTATGGTATTAGTGTCACACTTATGGGACAATGGGAGACAGTGGCTTTGTGTACAACTAAGTTACCAGAAAACGGATACGGGTACGGGGTTTGAAACGGATACGGCAAATTTTCAAAAAATCTGGATACGATACGACAGGAAACGGCACATAATAAATTTATACATACTTACATATATATATATATATATATATATATAATATAATATATATATATATTAAAAATAAAAAATTCATATCACCATTCATATTTCAGAATCTAGATTATCTGTATCATCTATAGACTATGATCTATCATGATTCATGATTCATCATCATCAATTCAAGTTTCAACATATGCCATATGGCATAAACATTCAACATTGCCATCATCATTAACGATTATTATGACATTCATGATTCAAGTTTGAAGTTTCAACTTCAAGTTTCAACTTATCATCAAGTTTTTGTTATTACTTGCTAGTCGAGTTTTGGGCTGAGTTCTGCCATTTTAAATGGGCTGAGTTTTGTCCTTTTGAGGACCGAGTTCCAGTCTATTTCTGGAGTTCAAGACGCTACTAAAAGGGGGGTTTAGTCCCCTCTTGTTGTGCCATTCAAGCTGCCCAAGACCTCTGTTATTGGTGGCTGAGGATTTGTTTGGAAGAACTGTGGGTAATATTTGATATCAGTCTTGCGTTTTTTGAATCTATCTTGTGCTAGACCAAAACAGTTCCAGTAAAACTTAAAAGCCAAGAGAGGCAGTCTTGCTTGTGTCTACCTTTATCATGTCAACTATGTTCCAACTTCCAAGATGAAGATAATGCCAAATGGCAAAACCTCTGATTCTTTGTCCTTTTATGATATAATGGAATGAAGCCATGGAATCCTTTGATTCCAGCATTGTTAATCCAGGTTTGCCTGTGTATTTATTATTAAAACAAAATGAACTATTTCCCTCTTCATGGATGTTTGAGCCATTTCAGAGCATTGCTGCACTGATCTCAAAATTTAAATAACCTTTCAGTGACCAGTCCATTAAAATCTTCAGAGGGCCATTTCATAAACTACTTTCAGATCATGTTCTTGTACTGTACAGTATCCTATCTTAATAATAGATTTTTAAAACTACAGTCTACAAGCATTTCCAATTTCTGGGTCTAACAGACCAAAGCTCATTCTCGATAATTCATGTGCCTTTTAAGTTTTTACATAGTACTTTCCAATTTTCACGTCTAAAAGACCAAAGCACATCCTTAACAATTCCTGTCCTTTATTGCATAGCAGTTCAAGTATCCCATATGACTTTTGCATGTGCATAAGATGTTTTTTTAACATTAAATCTACAGTTCTAAGCCATGAAAATTTAGACATGCATTTACAAAATACAAGACTGTCCAAGTATACAAGAGATGCTACAGCACATCAGCAAACTTAGCAACTGTTTCTCAGCTCTCCAACATAGACTCTAATAATAAATCATAATTGGGTATTGTCAATTCTGTCGATGCTGAAGCCTGATACTATTTGGATTAGTTAGTAATGTCATGCTTAGTACACCTCTGGAGTCTGAACAAGACGTGAACGGTGAAAGATACGCCAAACCCTCCCTTTCAAAGACTAGTATAACATGGCAGTGTTAGTTGCATATTTTCAGATGACAGAAAATTGAGCACAAAGTTCAAACATCAATGGGACATCTAATTAACATAGCCGGAACTGGAAGTGTTGACAGTATCAACCATAACACTATATAAAACACACCTGGGATTTACCATCCAGACAGAACGATGGAGGAGAAGAGGTTAACGTTTCCAAAAACTCTGATACGTATTGCATTTCCGCTGAACGGGAGGGTTTTCCCATCAATACGCCTGGAAAACGGATTTTCAAACCCCAAAACGTTTTTGCATCCCGAAAAACGTATTTTGGCCGTTTTTTTGCCGTTTCCGTATCTGAAACGTATCAGAAACGGAAAACGGCGTTTCTGCCCTGTAGGGAGCCGTTTCCGGTAACTTAAGTGTACAAGAGGCAGCGAGCAAACAATGATAGGGTGTGTTGGGTATAGGTCGAGTGTGATATGGTCTAGTGTGTGGTTGTATGGTTGTGCCGCAGATGGCAGGTGTGGTGGAGGTAATGCAACAGACAAGGTTAGTACAACGATGAAGCAGAGTTGGCAAAGGAGCGGGGCTACTGTAGCCAGGCAATAGAGGAGTTGTCTTGCATGTTCTTTGACAAAGCTACGATCGTCGAAGGTCGTGGCGGCAGCTGTGGTTTGCAGTCAGTTGTCGAAGGTCGTTGCAGCAGTTGTGGTTTGCAGGCAGTTGTCGAAGGTGGTCCAAGGTAGCAACAAAAATCATATTTTTGGTCGTTCCTGAAACATACAACCTATCATCCACCAGCAAATGTTTACCAGACTCCCTCTAAAACTTGATAGTATAAACTAAAGTTGCATTATTCTTGGCATTGTCCCCAAGTTCTATGTAGAAATCCATTTATTTCTCCTTCAGACTACTGAAATACTACTCCACTCCCTCCATGTGCCAAGAAGTTCCATTGTCAACATACCACATGTTGGTGACTACTGAACTCAAGAGACGGGCAAAGAGTGAAAGCTCATTTTCGAAAATGGCTACAAATTCAACCACTTCAACTATAGTAACAATCTTCTTTTTCTGCTTGCATTTTTTCTTGCTACAGTATTGTGTGGTGCATTGTCCAAGCTGATGAAAAGGAAAACACTTTATCTTACTACAGTCCTTCTTCTTCTCTCCTTTAGAAGTTGACCTATTATTTGGCCCTTTTTTCCTTCATCGTACCCTTACATGCTAGGGCAAGATTCTTTTCCTCCTCAAACTTCTTGATCTAGTCAATACGCTAAGCCCTTTTTGTGATTTTTTCACGTATGAAATTGTCCCACGTTCTTTGACAGGTGGGAAGGTGGTCTTGACCCACAATGCACTTCACAAACACATCCCACTTTTTCGTAAAGCCATTCAAGGCTATACAGACCAGTTATGGTTCAGGTATAATTTCTCCTTCAGTCACCATCTCATCCAGTACCTGAGTGATCCTGGTTATATACGAAGCTATGCCATCACCCTCTAACATCCTTGTGTTGTGTAGCCAGTCCCTCAGTACCATCTTCAACTCTAATAGTCGATCTAGTACAGTTTGGTGAGCACATCCCACATTTATTTCGTTGTCTTTTTCATGGACAAATGTGAAATAAGGTGATCTTTGACTCCATCCAAAATTATCCTTTGTGCCCTTGCTTCTTTTACTTCATCCAAGTCTAAGGATATTGGATCTGAAATTGCTGGAACAACTGTGGTGTTGATAAAGTTTCATAGTTTGTTTTCATTGAGAACAACTGTAACTCAATTCCTGCATTGAAAATAACTTGAGGATTCTTACATTTGTCTTCTTATCAAACACTACTCCTTTGAGTCGATACCATGAGTGAAATGCCTTTGGTTTTGTACTCAGAGACTATTGCTCTAATACCATGTTAGTTTTCTTGAACCCAAATAATATTTAATGTTCACCAAAATTGCTCAGAACAAAAATAAAATTAATTCCTCAAGTCTGAAATTTTATAACAAGAAATACTCTAAATTCCTAACTCAGAATGCACAACAGAAATAAACAAACAATAAACCAAGCAAATATAATTATTTGACACACTTTTTACCCTGAAAACTACAATATGGGAAAACCAGCAAATTCAGACTGCTTATTCAGCTTCAGAAAATTGATTACAACAAATATTTCCTTAGGAATTTACAGCAGCAATTTACACAGAACGTTTTAGCCCTTCAACCCAACAAATTAGCTGTACAGTGCAGTGGAATTTGGCCTGCACAGCCTGGCCAATTCAAACAGTATGGCCCACTAGAAATTGGCCTGTACAACCCAGCAACTCGAACCCTTTTAGCCCAATCAATTTATTCAACTCAGCCCTGTCAAATTGGTCTGCTTCTACTCCTCTAAATTGACATGTACGGCCTTGATAATTCGGCCTCCTAAAGCCTACGCGCTGCCACTAAAATTTGCCTCTGTGCTGATCAGACTTTGTTATGACTTTTACTTCTTGTCTCTGTTGAATGCCCAGCACTTGTGCCAAATCGAACTAAACTCTCCAATAGACCATTGGTCTCTTTTATAATTTTATAACCTAATTTCTAAAGAGATAATTTTATAACCTAATCTCTAAAGAGATGGAAGGCTGAGCTTGCACCTCCACACATTATAATATATATTATCACTCCATATTTTGAAGAGGAATGTTTGTTACAAAATTTTATGTATGTTTAAGAATTTTTTAGCACATTTATATTTAATTCTTGATATTTAGTATCATTCTTTTTTATGTAATGAACATTCTCTCATAATTTGACTATGGTTGAAGCTGACGTAGAAGTCCATGAATGAACCTGCACTGCTGCATTTATTTGCTTATAATCAGCATGAGGTGTCTGTCCATGTTTAAAACATCTTCTGACCCTCCATTCAAATAGCTTTGTGTTTCTGCAATTTGGGTTAAAGGTGGCTAATGGAAACACCCTGGTCTAAAGATCCGAATATGCTGCATGTGGCAAACTTGCCTTATTTCTTCATTTAATTTTTCCGGCAGTAAGGTCTGGCATTTAAGGCATTAGAGGATCAAAGCTGCCGCTGAAGTGACATTGGTCAGCCAGCTTACAATGGTCCTATAGCCAACGT